>CAJUYH010009234.1:0-14093 GCA_910591685.1 Galerucella tenella
TTTTTTTTTTTTATTCCAATGACAATTAACCGTGGAAGAGTCCAATGGGAAGAAACGAGGAAGGAGGGAAAAGAAGTATAGGTATAGACAGCGCGGAATGATCGGACGGAAAGAAGGGCGACACGCAATCTTTACGGCCCATCTTGTCCGACCGTAATAAATCATGGCTCGATTACGAAGATCGTTTCGCAACACCCACAATCGGGACACACATACGCCCCTGGGAGAGTGGATTCGTGCCAAATACAAATTGTCTGACCTTCCTCTCATACGCGTATATGTGTGTAGAAATACATAAACACAACTCTCCATTTAATTTATTTTCTTGCCGTTTTTTTTTCTTGCTTTTCATCGTCTCAAAACTCTGTCACGTCCATGCGAAAATACGATTATGCAATCGATGAGTATTCAATCGACTCTACACACATATGCACACACACACACACACACACATATGGACGTATAACCACCGAAAAATTTTCAGTTCCATTGATTTTTATTCATTTTCTCCCACGTAAATTATTCAACAACATATGAAAATAATTGAGTGTCATAATTGTATACTCACAAATTTAAATATACACACGTTGAATTTTATATTATTAAATTGTTCGCATTGCACAAACTATCATTTTGCCATTCAATTAATCTTCATCTTGTGATGGCAACGAAACGATAAATTAAACCAGTTGCACTTGTAAGCACAGAATTGCAGATTATTCATTGAAGATTGCAAGAAAACAGCCTTGCTATATCATAATGGGCTACCGGATGAAGCTGCTATACATATATACCTATAAAGTATATAGACTATCTCATTCGTATCATTCGCAACAGGTGTCATAAGAAGAAGATCGATAACCCACCGCAAAAAAGAAAAGCGTTGGAAATGTATATATATATATATATACATATAAGTGAGGAATTTTTTTCTGCACATCAATCGTGAAATAAAATACATGATTCATTATCCATAAAGCAAATTTACTCAAAGAAAAATAAATTATTCAATAATTTTTCTCGACTCATCTGAACGCACGTTTATAATAAATAAAATTATATGAAAATAATAAAATGCAAATGAAAATATAAACAGTTGAATGGATGAAAGGAGAGTGGAAAATTTGTCTGGATGATTAGAAGAAATAATTGGCTAGTGGAAAAGCTATATCCCATAACATCAGCCCAACCATGTATTCGTTGAGTGGAATATAATCCATGGCGGGTTGGGTTGACCGCTCGATCCCTTCGCGCCTCAGATCATCCGGAGCTCTGTCTGAAAATTCACCCCTTATCCCAATTCTCGACCCGTCTGAATCTCGAAAATCGCCGAGGGAAAGCTGTACAAAACGTAATGAAAATAGTCCGTCCTAATTCGAGTTGACCCTTGACCACAGTCCACATCCACATCTCCTCTTATCAGTGAAGATGAGACGCTACAATCATTTCTCCCTTTCACATTCTCTTCTCTCTGCAATTTCTCTTTTATCTTCTCTCATTATAGCCTTGTAATAACATTCGGAACGTCCCGCGAAGATCTTACTACCAGATCAAATATTGTTTTTTTTTTCTTTCTCAAGCATATTGCCCATATCCTTTTCCTAAATATATTCCTGCGCACACACCACACACATACACTTCCTTTATATACTATAATGAATATGATTATACTCCGGGTATGGGGGAATATACACAGAAGCGCAAGTATAGAAGTTTGATAGAGCGAAAAATGAATAGAATAAAATTGATAGTTTTATATTCTCTTGAAACAAACTTTAAATTTATTCGAAAAGTAATCTAAAGATTTGCCGGCCCATTTTGATAATATTCTTATCTTAACAATTTCTTCGCTTTTTTCTTCTCTTTCTGTTCCACTCCTTTGACCTTTTTGCAGTAACAAAACCTTAACAGCGCTTGGTATATGCTACTGCAGTATATAAGTGATGGAAAAAGGGGGAGCTAAAAACATCCGGGTAACACTTGAGTTAAAGATAAGTATCTTCAAGCATCGTCTACGAATTGAGAGACGAAGCCGACACACAAAGTCTTGCGAGGCCGCATATGGATGAGCTGGCATGTTGGATATATATAAGAAGGTGTTAGTTATCTTTCCGAGTCAGGGTGAATAAGGCCGGAGACAAAGGAAGGTACTGGATAGTCTCTGGCAGAAGGTTACGAAGGACATCAGCAAAGACGAAGCAAAACGAAAAGGAGAGACGACGATGAGAGTGGCGATGGGGCGGGAACCATTCGTGTAATCCCACAGCTACCAGTAATTAGTGACATTTGCATATCTCACGTATTAACAGGGACGAGAGTGAGGGAGAGGGAGAAATAGAGAGAAAGACAAGGCCTCCGGTTGCAATTTACATGCGAATGGCACCATCGCTGTACCGGCAAAAATACTATTCCACTCGTAAATAACAGAGTGTTTATGAGAATAGGAGAAAAAAAAATATTATAATATACCGCAACTTCAGAAAATATTAAAGAATATTGATGGAATAATTGTGCTGATAATAAATTACAGTTTGTTGATAACAATATAAAATAAATGGGTCATTCTCATGACTAATTAAATGACTAAAAATATGAAGAAAAAAACTGTAATATATATATTAATTTGGACATGTTTCTAATTGAATTTAGCACAATACTGAATAATATGGAAAAATTTCTACAAAAAACCAAAAAAAAACGGGAGAATTTTAATTGCAGAATTAATTATTTTGTAGTATTAAAAAATAATAAAAGCCATTTTCATGTCTAACAAAAGATACGAATTTGCATTATTTTCTTCTTTTTTTCTTTTTTTTTTTCCATTATAGTTGGAACAGCCCCCTCGTAACAAATTCTACTTTTCTTGTTAGCACGACACACTTAACGTGCAGATGAAAAAGGCGGGTAGGATATAGCAAGTGGACGCGTTCATTTCTGCTAACGACCATGGTGTTAGAGAGAAAAAGAAAGAGAGATCTGCGACAATGACGACGACAATACCTCGTTAGCCTGAACTAAATAGTATACTTGGTTGGGCGTGGCGAAGCAGAGTTGTTACGATCAAAAGTTGTAAACCGCGTAGTCGGAAATTAGCAAATTTTCCGTTCTCCCCCATTTTCCATGGAAAATGTCACCGCGACGACAACCAAGCCCCCATATCGCAACCCTTGATGATGACATTAACAGATCTCACACCATGCGGTGTGTCGTAATGGTCGCGCGGGCAAAACTTTAAGTCGGATAATCGTCTTTGCTGCAATAAGTAAAGTGCGAGAAATGAAAGGGTGGCTTTGACAAAATATAGAACACCATTAGCGGGAGGATAATGACGAATAAAATTACCAAGCAAATATATTTTAGTTGTGATAAGCAATACAGAGATGAACAAAAACGAAAATTTTAATGATTTCATTAATTACAATAGAATATTTCCTTAATAAATGCTTAGAGCTTCAAATACAAGCTGAAATTTCGATAAAAATTCAATATCTTATTCAAATCATCGAAGTAAAAATTAAAAATTAATGAAATATGCCAAAAATTCTTATTGTGAAGCCTAATGAAATCATTCAGGTGTACACATTTTTGAACCTATTTACCAAGTATTAAAATTCTCCGCGTCTTATTTAGAGCTCTAATAATTTCTTATTGGCGAATTTTATCTTTATTCACGCACTTCATCCAATTTGCGATAAAAAAAAACGAAACAAAATTGTGCTATACGAATATTTATTTTATGTACACAGCAGTATCGATAAAATTATATAACACAACGATGGTGTAAAGGAGAAAAAAAGACTGAGAGGGAATCGAAAATTAAAATATGAAAGAGGCAAGAGGTTGGTTGTATACATATCCAAAGAGCGAGGCAAAGTTTTGCAGTAGTCTACAAAGGTGTAAGGAAACAAGCAAGTCTTAGGTACCTGGTTTATTGCTAATGGGGTGTTGCCCTCGCCCTTCTCTACATCCCCTTAGTGTATATATACATATATATATACACACGCTGTACTCTCCATTCCTATTCCTTTCCTCAACCAACCCAATTCCACTTTCTTAGACATCTTGGGTGGGCAAAGTTTCCGGAGGGTGCTTTTAAATTTCATTACCAGTTTCGCGATGGATGTATCCATAGAAATTTCCCAGGTTACGTTTACATCCCAATGGGGACCGAATGGTATGAGCTTACGTCGTAATGACGTCGGTATAAGAACGATAAAGATTTTTCGATTACATCGGTAATGAAACGAAGCAAAAATGTTTCTTTCACTCACGCCACGGGGTTCTCATTCAAATTGTCAATAAATTATATCAGTTATTTTCACAGAATGTTGAATCCCTACAAAATATATATTAAAATGTCCTGTTGTTCGATAAACTGCGAAATGAAACTGCCAACTTCAATATATAGAGACTAAATGTGATGTTGAAGAAGCGGCGTAAGCTCCTTATAACAGAGTTAACTAGTCTCGTAAAATTACTGAGTACGTGCGAGGATTTTCTTCACGAAAGGGGTCGCTGTGACGCTGGCAGTTGTATATATAGGGACCGTTGTCTCCAACAACCGTGGCATACGTACGTTAATGTCGACAACGGTTGCTCGCATCTAGAATCGTAAACCAGCGACTGAGTTATATGAGAACTTGCGCTAGACATGTAACTCGTTGGCACAAATATAATACCTGTCTATCTCTCTCTCTCTCTCTCTCTCTTTCCCTCTACCGCATCTACGAACTGCCAGAGTGTCTCAAAGGGATTCCACCTTTCACGTCATTTGAATCCACGAGAGCGTGTCCTTTAGATCCCTCTTGAGAGTCCGTGAAGTTAAGTAACATCGAAATCACAAATATACTGAAGACTACCACTGTGAACAATGTTTAATAATGAATATTCGCTGCCAAGAATATTTTATATCAAATACAAATTTATAATAAAAAATATTTTTCAACCGGCAATGAAAGTTTCTACGATTTATAAATGATATTGTATTTGCGAATAGTGAAGTAACGAGTGGTTTTTTAATCAACAAACTTTCTTCAAATTTTAATATATGCCAAAGGATTATTAATATTTTTAAATTTGAATTCAGAATACCAATTGGAATGCGTAACTGCACACTCAAGTATGAGTGAATGCACAAACAAAGCAGAGAAAAAAACTGTAGAAAAAAAAAAGAGCAAAAAACAAAAAAAAAATAAGGAAATGAAATAAGAAAATCCTTTGTTTGAACGTAAAAAATATGCTAGAAACGTTTCTAGATATTGGGAATAGTGAATGTCGTTAAGCAAAAGATTCTTTTTCCTTTAACTTTGTTTGTTTTTTTTTTTTTTTCTAGAAATTGAGTCACGTTTCAGATTGAGGTTACGAAATGTAATTGGGTTTTTACTTTTTCTTTTCTTTTTTTCCCCCGTTTGTCTACGCTCTTTGTTTTTGGTTTTCTCTTTTTGAAATTGGAATGCAAGATGATTATCAAATTTTTATCGGATATAATTAAACAGTGTCCGATTGTCTGTTTTAATTGGATTTTTACATACAATTCATGCTGAAATAGGTGAATAAAATAGGGGAACATACATTTTTCTTTTCTCCCCTGAATTACAATCACGACAACGCCGCTCAAAGTCGCAGTCATAAAATTGACTTATCGCTTTTGCAATGGGAATGAAGATATTTACCATTCTGTCTCGTTTCACTTCCACCTTACAACCCTTTCACTTCATAGTTAAAAAGAGAACGCGAGGGCGAGCAAGTTGGAAAGAGAATGGTAAAGAGACTCGGAGTAATGAAATTAATTGGCGGGATGTCAGAAGAAGAGCCCTCTTTAAATGGGAGGAACAGTCTTCTCTTCCACCCTGGTGAGAAAATTTGCATTGTAAAGCGGCGCCGATAATAAAGCCCGATTTTAGTTAACGAAGAGAGAGCCGAGTTGGTAGTAGTAATAGTAATAGTAATAATGCTCACACATACCATCCATAGTACGTATACATACTTTTCTCACTAGGGAGCATTAAAAGGTGAATAAAATTTTCGGGTAATTAACATTTTTTACAATCATGCTCGCTCTCTCTCTCTCTCTCTCGGAATAAACTATCTGAATTTATAAAAATTGCTACACATAACTCCGTAACCACCGAATACATATTCAACATTTTAATAAAACTCACCCTTTGTATATATACCATCCTTTCGTCACCACCATACAAAACACACTTGAACAATGCAGAATTTGAAGCGGCAATTCCCCAACTATCTTTTATTATTCATTTAAAAAATATAAACTTGAAAAATAAAAATAAAAATATGTAAAATGTGTATGAGTGAATGAATTTAACAGAAAAACATTTGCGAGGGATATAATTTCGTTTACAAATATATCTATATCTCATTAGCACAATACCTCATCCGATAATACTCCATTTTCTTGCACAAAGAGAAATAGTAAAGTGCAAAGAGGATTGTATATAACCAAGTGTATGGTATGTGTATATATATAAAACATATATACACCATTTATTTGTGCATATCGTACATACCAAGTATTTCTATGGGCTCTGACTTGATGCATGTTGGTTTGCGGACAACAACTCTGCCTGTTTGAGTTGACGACTATACATGACAGTATCTTACTCACTATGACAAAACAACAATGTCACCACCCGGCGTCAGTATTAACCGCATGCATCCAAATTCCAATACTGCACCGGCGCCTTATTCTTTCTCGATTGCTCTCGCCACTTCTTGTCTCCTGGCCCATACCCAAACTCCTTCTGTCACATTTCAACAAACTCCGCAATAATAACAAGCATACACAAAGCAAACAGACACTGTTCCGCTTTATTGAAAAATTCCTGTTAGATGATAGCCAAATATATATTTTTCACTCTCGCATCACATTGACGTGACAATTTGAATTGTTACTACTCCACAATTTTACATCCGTCCATCATTTTTAATTCTGATTACTGTGATAATTCATTCAAGAATAAAAATGCATCCAAATTATGTTATGAGATTGTATACAATATAAAATTATAATAAAATATAAAGATTAGCATTGCATGTGACATGAAGCGCGGTAATAAGTAGTTTTTGGCCGTTCTGTATAACGTGTATTTGGTGTCCGGACGTGGCGTTTCCGGTTGCCGAAAATGCGAAATCCCGTGACCACCCCAGGCCATGGTGGGTTGAATGCGCTTTTTATTTCTTTTTTTTTTGCATTCTGGTGCCAACAGAAAACACAATGCAGTATAAAAGAAGCAGACACCGTGACGCCGAAAAAGTATGCAATTGGTATACGGGGTCGAATTTTTTGGCGGAATGGTGAGTGAGTGTATGAGTAAGTAGATGAAAGAGAATAACAATATATATATATATAGTGCGACCACCCCTCTGCACATTAATCACAGTGAATCAGGATTGTCGGGAAACAGGTTTCTTCCTCTCTTTCTGTCCCCCTTACGTTATCGGTTATAAACTTGCAGAAACGGTGTGTAATTCTTGAGTGGCTCATGACACACGCAACCCTCACACAAAAATTTTTAGATATGTATATATATATATATATATATATATATATGTATGTATTAATATTATGTATTTAACTGGGTGTGAGAGACGATAAAGAAACCCGGTGGTGCACTTGGGAATTACGTATAATATACAATTGGTTGTACAACAATAACGATGACTTAACTTGAATATATTTGCATCGTATACATTTTTGTATTTGGTATATACTATACATATGTAGACATATGTTACATATGCTATATTGTATTGCGTGTGGTGGATTTTGTCATGGCGTGAACGATTGCAAAAGTTTGATGCTACTGGGCATCTCCCCTATGCCTTCGTTCTGGACGGATGACGCCGCAATTTGCCGGTGCATGCACTTAATCATCGTTCTCTTAAGAGAAACAGAGAGACGATTATATGTCTCGATGAAAAAATAATAATAATAATAATAATAATAAAAAATACGTAACTTGTATCAGTTCTTGATGCCAATCCATTATTCATGAATTTTTTCTTGATAATCTGATACTCTCACATCAAAAATAATAATAGTAATAATAAGATTAATAACAATAATAATAATTATTATGATTATAATAATAAATACAGTTGAATACAATGGTTTTATTTAAAATATAAATGACAAAGCTCTATGTTTTGTCCAGTCATGCAAACAGAAAGAATGGGGTGTGTTGTGGGTGGGTAACACATTGGTGTGGGCAGAAAAGAAAAAAGAATGGGGAAAAAATTGAAAAGCGATGGGGGAGAGGGGCAAAAAATTCTAAAAAAAAATGGCGGATTGCTAATTAAATCTTGTAAACTGAGTACACAATGGACATTAGGAGTCATCACGCACACATTTTTATGCCAAGCTGAAAAGCTGAATTATGTGATACAAAGGCGAGTACAGGAGAGAACGTAAAATGAGTGAGATGAATATATATATATATATGATGTGTGTCTACACCTCATTTGTTTGTATATATTCACATTTTGTTATACTTTCATTATTCTTGTATTTCATGCATCATACCCACCCATAGTGTAGCTGTAAGTGGCTACGTGTTTTTAATGTAAATTCACTGCCACTATATGAAAAAATTCTCCATTGTTTCATCGTGAAATTCAATCTCCTTTTTATATTGCATTTTTATTTTTTATTTATTTATTTACTTTTTTTTTCATTTTTATTTCAAGTAGAGCACGTTTAATCTCTTCATTAAATTTTTTTAATTAAATATCCTGAAATATTCATTCCGCGGTGCAAAAAAAAAAGTTTATATAGTCGCAAAACAAAAAAAAAAAAAAAAAAGAAAAAGAACAACAAAAAAAGTATATCAAACAAATAACCATTCAATATACGCAATTCAATTTTTCCCGAAAAATACGAAATAGTCGAATTGAAGATAACATAAAAACTGTATAATAAACAATTTTATTTTATTATCGCGTAAAATTTCGCACAATCCGATGCACAACATATCTGAGCGCATCCAATCTGGTTAACGGTTGTTCCGTGTTCATTTCCAAAATTAAAGGGTCGATGTATAAAAACTACGCCCAAAAAATGAGACTATACCGGGCGAACGAGGCAAGGTCAAAATCGAGAGAGAGAGAGAGAGAGAGAAAGAGAGAGAATGGGAGCACAGAATATAAAAATGTATTAACGAGATAGCTCGATACGTGACGAAAAGGATAATATATACTCACACACACACATTTATGTATATATGGATACATATATATATATATATATATATATATATATATATAAGCGCAGCGATACGTGAAAAATAACTCTACTCTCGTTATTCTTCGACATGCAACCCCTACTGTGACACCTACCGAGCCACACCCTGCCACAAACTGACAGCTATACCCTTACACCGTCTTCCTTCTGCTCTCACTCACTCTTTCATACTCGGTTCAAGTCCCTCGACACCTTCACTCGACAGCTCTATTCGCTCGTGTGACATGTGCGAACCAGAGAGGAGAAAAAAAAAATCGCTACGTCAGCCCCCGAGAATTCTATCAAACTGGTTAAGATACTTTATTATCATGCTACATTATATTACATGTGTGTGTGTGCGCGTTCCAAGAGCGAATGAGTATGAGATTGAAATATATCTAGTGTCGATATAAATAAAAGTACCAGTGATTCTATGTTTCATACTATTAACATATATACTATTTAAAAAACAAATAATATATGTAGTTGAATATGTTCGACAAATTTATTTCATGTTTTTTTATTAGATAGCAAAATATATATTTTATTATTTCCCAACATCAAATGCAATAGTGTGTAACATATAGTATCACACATATTATTTTGCGATTGTGAGGTTGTTGCAGTGTCACGTTTTATCGCTTGGGGTAATATTCCAGAACTGTTTTTCACCGTTCGTTGAGATCTCGTTCATGTTATGTGTGCGAATAAAGTGGAAATGAGCAGGGGCGTGCGATTTATTGGCGGTCAACAGTACACCCAAGTGTTTATATATTTGGTTTGCACGAGCACGTATGCATATATAAAATCACGAGAGTGTATATACGAGGTGAAAGAAAATGCAAAAAGAGTCAGACGCAATATGACATATATAAATATATATATATGACAATATTTGAATTGTGTGATTTTGAAGTTTCCGTACACGTAGATGTAATATACGTTTCTTTTATTTATTTATTTATTTATTTATTTATTTATTTATTTATTTATTTATTCATTTATTCATTTGGGGGCAGGTATAATAGGTTCCATCTATTTTTCACAAGGGACAATTTGAATATTTGATGGCTCGTCGCCTCAACACAGCACTGGAATTTTCTTCTTCTCAAGAAGTTTAATTTTATCTTGCCGCGGATAATTACCCAAAACGAATGCCTGAAGTCGCGGCATATCAACGTACCCTACGCAGCACGACACGCGTCGCAACGAAATTACCAACAACCGAAACTGTCTTTGAACTGCTGTGCGTGCTTTACCCTCATCCACTTTTTATTCTTATTTTTCAATTAATCTTTTAGTTCTTACTTTTCACTCACCCTCGCTTCACTTTTCACTCGACTTATATAATTCATATATATATATATATATAATTTCTTTTTAATGTTTTCTCAGTAATATTAATCGACCACACACACACACACACACACACAGTTCAAATTAATCAACAAAAAGTGGATTACTCATAAATTACTATTATTATACAAATATATTTAATTTTCCATTTGAAAATTGCTATAGAAATTTCAAACTAAGAGAATTGTTGCAGTTATCTACAATTATTTATATGTATATTTACGTGATGAGAGAAAAGAGACGTGTGGTAATGGAAAATTAAATGATGGGTGTGAAAATAACTGGCGCATTCTGCATAGCCCTCGCTAAACTCGCGTGACGCTAACTACTGCATGTTATGCGTCTTTAGACAATAATACATACGTGTATATTCACACTTACATACGAGTTTCAATACATTATATTAGGATAAGTAAATGTTTTTCTTGGCCGCCGATGAATGAGCTTAATTAATGTCGAGGCCGAGTAAAAGAGGAAGTGAGGGAGAGGCGGAGAAAGAGAGAGAGATAGAGAGAAATAAAGAAAATTCTACGGGACTAAAAGCAGCATTTACCGCGAGCGCGTGCACGTGAGTTCCAACAGTCTGACTATATCTAGGCTACTCCCCTTTTTGTTCTTTTCTCTTTTTCTTTTTGCATTCATCTGTTTATATATTTGCGTATAAACCGTGTGCAAAAAAAATATTCATTGAATAATATTCGGTTGAATATCGACAATGTCTTCAAAAGAAAAACTACCAATGTATATTTATATATATATATTTTATTTTGACTATTTTAATATCTGCCATGGCAACTGCTGCCGTTTTATATTAGTTGGTCTGGCTCAGCTAACAGAAAGACACAGAGTTATGTATTATATATATATATGTATAGATGAGTTTACAGTTAAATGAGACGGCCCAACCCACGCCCCGAAGGATAAGTGATGCCAGCAATAAAATCATTAGAAGGTACCATAAGTAGAATAAAGTGAGATTGAAATAATTGATTTGGAATAATGAGAAACAATGGAAAATTAAATTAGATGAAAATTATTATTTTTTTCTTCATGACATTTTTATCAACTCTTCTTTTATCATATTTATGTACGGATATAATGATTGAGATGTTCTAAGGACCAAGTTAACTTGTCATTTGTGTCAACGAATCAAATGACGCAATATAAAATGCGATAGCACGAGTGGTAGAAGAAATAATAAAAAAAAAAAAAAATATTCATTATAATAAATGACCGGAGACGAATCATAGAGATCATCAAGGCTACGGTTATTATTGCAAGATTTATAGACTTTCTTCGTTTATATCGCGTAATGACATGAGCAACTATGTATATATGTACGCATGTATGTATGTATATAACATCGTAACAAGATGTAATTTTTTTTTATTATTATTATTATTTTTTTTTTTTCACAAGTATGCTTTCCAACATCCATTGTCCGTCTAGACAACTGAGGATCTCTGGAATTCTTAATTGGTATGTAGTTTAATGGCCCATATAGTATGACCCGCGCGAAAAAAAACATAACGAAATGCACTCTAATTTAAAACTCGGTCTATATTTAAACATATATTCGTTTAAAAAAATTTACAAAACAATAAATCGTGAAGAAAAATAAGTGAATAAACACACACGAACAATTTTTTCTTTTCTTTGGCAATGTGTTTTTCTCATAATTCTTGTGTATTCAGTATATTTATCGCTGTGCACACAATAAAGTCCATTGTGCGCGTATGAATATCTTTCGTTCCTTCATTTTTTTTTTTTTTTTTTTTTTCCATTGAAAATAAGAAAAGATCTGCGAATATTTGTCATCCCATTTGCACACACGCGTACTTGTGTCCCTTTCTCCTTTGCATTATACATACACACGCACACACACACATGTATAAGCATCAATCGACTCGTATCAGTCTCGTACTCATTCGTGAATATAAAAGAAGCCTTGTATATAATGACACGTCCCTGAACCATATCAGAATCCACACGAAAATACGAGACATAAAATGAAAAAAAAAAAAGAAATAAAATCGTTTCCTTTTTCTTCATCGATATTTTATTTTCTGAAGTTGACCTTCGAGTGAAGTTGTCTGGAGGCTCAAGATGTAACGCGTGAGAGAGAATTTCATACATGAAATTAATATATATATATATATATATATATATATAAATCATTTGACTGTACAATTGATGTTTTAATTTGAAAAAATATATTGCGATAATTTTTTTATTTTTCGTTTTTGTTTTTTCAATGCAGTATCCCTCTACCACCTTTGAATTGTATTCGTCGTTACTGCATTTTTTGTCCTCGACTTATTCACATCATGAAAGTAGACATGATTTATGATGGTTTAAATTGGCCAAACGTTGTTTGTCCATGTTCGCAACATTTATATATATATATGTATATATACGTGTGCGTGTGTATCCATAAAAGACGAGAGAAATGCGCATAGAAATGAGAATCATCGTTACAGTATAATGTATACATGCATATAAAAGATACGCTCTTAATCTCCATGTGCCCTTTTGCCTCTCGCTGTGAAAATCGTTTTAATAGACATACAAATATAAACATGTATATATACATGAATGAGAGACATATAAATATAATAAAGAAAAATGTCTTGACGTTTGCCGCGGGACAAAACTAATTTGTCCTTCGACGAATTAATTTTTTTTTAAATATATATATATATATATGCATATATGTACGCCTTTAGATTTATATATTCACGTTGGTTGCTTTTATTATCCAGACGTTTTATGGTCGATAAACACATCCCCTTATAATCACCGTCGTCGCTCTCTTTTTCTCTCTATTCTATTTTTTTTTTTTGCACTCGAGTATAACAGTATACAGAAAGAGTATTGCAGCATAAATGCAATTAAAAGTACAGCAAGGCTGCCCTCAACAACCTTGGATACCATTGAAATATGTCATTCATGAATATATACATATATCTATAAAAGTCAAAATTACTTTTTTTTATTTCTACAGATCACCTATATTTATCACTCAATATTTTATTTAATAATTATCTATTCACTGAATAAATCATAATCGAACTAATGATAATTCAATTCGATATGATAGTGAAAATACATACAATTTGTTTATTTGAATATTTAAACTTTATATATTTTAATATATATATTAAAATATATAGGGTAGAAAATCTTTAACCTCGCACGCTACCTTATATGGTTGGTTGCATTGTTAAATGCAGACATTTTCAGGGAGGCGGTGACTATCATTACCACTAACGACTCGCGTTACTACAGCGAGTATACTTACACGCCGGTTGAGTTACTCAGTTTGCACCATTGTCCGCGCCTCCAATGAGTGAAGGATATATATATATATAGATGTTGTATATGACTTCATTGCATAGGCGCATGCAGTTATACATTGAATGCAAATTGACAGCTAAATAGCAAGAGAGAGAGAGAGAAAGTGAGGGAGAGAGAGAGAGAGAGAGAGAGAGAGAGA
>CAJUYH010009235.1:0-14093 GCA_910591685.1 Galerucella tenella
CTATGGGAACGGCCGTAAAAATTTTTGTCGGCCGTCACTCTGGGTAATGGCCGCAAAATATCATTCTCTGGGTAACGGCCGCAAAATATCATTTTGCGGCCTTTGTTGCGGCTGCAAAATGCTTGTTTTGCGTCCGGTTGCACGAAATAGTTATTTATGTAACTAGTGTGTAAAGTAGCCTTTTTTTTGACGAATGTGTTAGAATGTGTTAGATCTGTTAGTTAGGGAATTACTGCATTCCAATACTTTATGTACTTGTTGAAATCAACTATAATATGTATATAATATTATATAGGAATATTACAATTCGATGCAAAATATACACCTGTTTTATAATAATATATATCGAAACATTATTATTTCTTATTGTTCATATACTATACATAATAATATAAGAAATTAACCAAGTAAACTTGGCAACATGAGCAACGGAACGGTCAGAGGCAAATGCACCGGTGGATACTTGGGTGGGAAAATTTTAATTATTTCTCTTGAGGGCAAAGAATGCGTGCTAGCATCTTCAAAGTTATCGACGTTTTAAAATATTATGTATAAGGGTCATACTTATCTAGAAGAATCGGACTTCAACGTTCAACTAAGAATGTCAATGTTTTGGGTAAATCAAATATTTGCTAATTCTCATAGCTGAAAGATGTATGGAAAATTATACAATTTCATGGACAAAGTAACAAAATTTGCAAATAGATAAAATATAAAAAATATAAAATTAATAGCAAAACAGAAAAAAATACTGTCTATATCAGGCACAGAGTTCGAATCCTAGGTCTTGGCGATAATTTTTATTTAATATAGTGTGGCATTTATACTATTCAAAAGTCCCCTCCCCTCTCGTATCTTTTGAACCGTTACACTTACATTAATATTCATTGTTCTTTTCAAATATATTTGTAAATGTATATATAATTTTCTTTGGTAATTATTTTGGGATACATCGGCATCAATGTTTAATTCACATTTTGGTATGCATTGTTGTTTCTACAATGCTATTCAAATGTCCCCTCCCCCTTCGTATCTTTTGAACGGCTACACTTACATTAATAAAATTTGGAGGATGAAAATAAAGTGTTGTAAACTTCTCTACGAATGGTAACAGGTGACGTAATAGTAATAGATTACGTCACAGTGCCACTCTGGCCAATATTTTTAAATAGGACCTTATGGCAAGTGATATCTCGTTTGGGAGGCATTGACATTGGCTACATAGCCATATTAATTTTGTTTGGGTTCAAACTAATTTTGACGGATAAATTAAATAAATACCAAAATTATTATTTCACATTCAAATATTGGAGATTTTTCAGTCCACCTCTGGTTAGTTGTCAAAAAAACTGACGTTTTTAATTTAACAGTATTTGTTGCTTTGCAAATTCTTTCTAAATAGCTTCAATATTTAATTTTATTATCGTTTAACGAGACGTTTAAGAGTTTACATAGGGAAAATGGTACGTACTCAAGCCGAGAAAGTAGTAAACCCTACTTCCTCTTCAACTAAAGTTGCGTCTATCTGTGAAGTAAGTAAAAGTACAGTACAGAGAGTGTTGCCTAAAAATAAATTTCATCCATACAAGTTAAAAATGGTGCACCACCCTTCGGATGACGACCCCGACAGAAGACTCGAATTCTGTGAATGTATGACAAATAAAATTAGTCAAAACCCACATTACACAAAAACAATTTGTTTTAGTGACGAAAGTACTTTTTGCCTCAATGGAAATGTGAATACACAAAATGTAAGGTATTGGAGTGACACAGATCCTCACACCTTTCGTGAACAACATAACCCAATTTCCAGAAAAAGTCAAAGTTTGGGCAGGTATTTTGGGAGACCACATAGTTGGTCCTGTTTTCCTAAATTCAAATTTAAGCAGTGAAGTGTATCTGGAGATGTTACAAAATGCAATTGAGCCGTTGATTCTTGAAATTCTGGAAGATAATCCCGATGAATTCGGCCATCTGGAAATAACATTTCAACAAGATGGTGCTCCTGCACATTATTATGGTGCAGTAAGACGTTACTTGGATGAAGAATATCGAGGTAGATCGATCGGCTGGCGAGGTCCTATAGAATGGCCACCTTGGTCACCAGATCTGACACCATTAGATTTTTTTCTATGGGGGTACTTGAAATCCAAGGTTTATATTACGGCACCAGATAAAATTGGCGTTTTGAAACGAAGAATTATTGAAGAATGCAATGCAATTTCAGCTAAGACATTCGAACGAGTACGACAAGAGTTTACTAATAGGATGTATTACTGTCAGGAAGTAGACGGAGCACATTTCGACAACTTGCCATAAGAATCCATTGTTGATATTTAAAAAAATAATTCCAATGATTTTGGTATTTATTTAATTCATCCGTCAAAATTAGTTTAAGCCAAACAAAATTAATATGGCTATGTAGCCAATGTCAATGCCTTTCAAACGAGATATCACTTGCCATAAGGTCCTATTTAAAATTATTGGCCAGAGTGGCACTGTGACGTCATCTATTACTATTACGTCATCTGTTACCATTCGTAAAGAAGTTTAAAACACTTTATTTCCACCCTCCAAATTTTATTAATGCAAGTGTACCCGTTCAAAAGATACGAGGGGGAAGGGGACTTTTGAATAGCACTGTATAATTTGAATAACCTTCATTACAAATCCTGTTCATCCACGATATAAACTATTTATCCGTATCATGTGACCTGTTCATTAGGAGCCGTACACAAATTACGTAAGATTATTGATGCAGGATGCAGGGGTACGTTTGGCGAAAAAATTTTCTTACGTAAGATTTTTGTGTCATTTTGTATCATAGACTAGCAAATAAATTAAGTGTGACGAGACACTATAGAATATTTCCAACACCATAGAACATTTCCAATAAATCAAATTATTGAGAAAATAGAACCTGTTCTTTTTTTTTTCACAATTTGACAGGGTAGACAATTTTCAATTTTAGACTTAACAATTTGAATTGTTCCAAAACTTGAACTGAATATTGCACAAGATATTGTCTAATCTAAAATGATCTTAGGAATTTGAACTGTTCCAAAGGACCAAAACTTGAACTAAATATTGTACAAGAAATTGTTTAATCTAAAATGACCTTTAGCCGTCAATTTCGGAGGCTTACAACAAAACTCAAATTCTGTTAACCTAAAAGTTGCTTGTTGGCTGGTGGTTTGTTGTGTTAATAAGAAAATGAATATTTTCAACTACGATTTAAATGTGTTATAAATAATAGAATATGGCTTTCCGAGACGAAAATTTGTTCGGCCAAATTATTTTCACTCAATGGACAATTTAACTTTTTTTAAGACATTTAGATTTTACTAAGAAACTGTTATGTTTATTTCGAGTTAAATAGAAGATCGTCTGGAGTTTCCTGATGACAGGTAATAAAACCAAATATATACAGATCGCGAAAAGTATATTCGAGCCATACGAATAACACAAGTACGACAAGGAATATTTGAGCACAACTACTTGAAAGAGAGAGGAGAATAATTGTTCGCAGTCAGCGTTGGGCGTGTTTTCAGTTCCAGCTACCAATCTGATATGAAAGCAGCGTTGCCAGTTTAAAATGTTTAGTACTTTCTAAGGAATAAATATCTTATTTTGCATTTAATCTTCAATACGGGATAACGCCGTATTTATTGGGAGAAATTCGAGATTGGTAATATTATTGACTTATAAAAAATAAGTAAGATCAACACAAAAAAGAATGAAATAATATAGTTCAAGAAAGTAAATGGACAAATTACAATCTGCAATAAATAAAATCTATACACTGCTTTCGATTTAACAATAATTATCGGTATTTAACATTGATGCCGACAAAATTTTTTCTTTGATCGTGCTTAAGTATTTTGTGTTGTTGAAATAAATTTTGACGCCTAATATTTTCATTTTTGGAGTAATAGGTATGGTTGATATTTGTGAAAAATACAACAAGCGTTCAATTAACTGTTTAGTTATAGGTCTGATTTCGTGTTTTTATTCCATTTTTGATATAATTATATCTATACAAAAGCTGCAGGGAAGGTATGTTTGTATTGAGTGAAAAGTACAAGCGTTCAATTTACTGTTTAGTTTTAGGTCTTATTTCGTGTTTTTATTTTATTTTTGATATAATTATATTTACAAAAGTTGCAGGGAAAGTAGGTTTGTATTGAGTAATATTTTAAATCTTTATTAATACCAACTCATTTTCTCTTTGATCTGCAATGAAAACAAAAAATAAAATAACATAACCTCTTCCATAATATCTCTGATTATTATCTTCTGTAACCCAGCAAACATGTTACACGTGGGCCTCTAGAGGCACTTTAAAAACAACCGACGGACAACACAAGTGGGCCACAATCATGATACGTCGTCGGCCCGGCTAGCCCGTGTCGCGATGGCCACCAGTAGGCCTCCAGACTACCACCCGCTTCGGTACATAGCGGTACTTTAGCGGATTGACAAAGTTAGGGTGAACTGATACAGATTAAGGTGCGATTGCGGGTATTCTACTAATCAACCGCCGGCATCCCACTGTTGGGACTTAATCAATGATTTATGCAAATCTACAGGCTATATATATACTTATAGGTTTAAGAATGAAACACATGATGAATAAAACAAAGAAATATAATGAAAAATGTAAAAAATATTCCAAATACAATATATATAAATATAAAAAAATATGTTCACCAATAGTATTGTTTTATAAGCTAACTAAGGTATAACAATGAGACATATATGATGACTAAAACAAAGAAATATAATGATAAATGAAAAAATATCACATATACAATTATATATAAATATGTTGTGCTGTTTTTGACGAGTGCTCTTTGAGATATTATGCAGGGGTTTTCTAGAGGAAACATATATTATGACGATATATGATGCAACAAATGATGTATGTACTTACTTTTCTGTGTTTTCGGACATATCTGCTCGTTTCTTCGCTCCGAATAGATTAGATATAACACACAAATCTAATAAAATGGTCGCTACAGTCAACTAAAGTGATTAATTATTCCTTACCATACCACGAGACACAACACAACTAGGTTAGGTTGATCTTCAACACAACGGCTAGCAAATCAGCGGTAGTGCCAACTGCCAACGTGATATTCAGTAATGTCAATGTGCATGTGCATACTGGTGTCAAAACGACATCGGCGCGACTATGGCAAATTTTCAACGGGTAACTTCTGGCTAAATTACAAACATCCACAATAAATATGCGTATGTTCAGCCAAGGCGGCAAAACTGATATCATTCCAATTATTTACAGACATCGCTGTGCCGCTGCCGACATCTAACCGCAGTTAACAGCTATGGCCCGTCTATTTACCGCTCATTCATGTTTGCTGGGAAGTTTCTTGTGGCATTACTTATTATTTTTTGGGAATCAAACCGTTTTATTAACAACATTTCCAAAATAAGCGAAAAAAAGCGCTATCCCAATAAAAACCGTTCCTAGAACGTGCACTTCACTGGATTCCATTTCCAGTAGACTATCATATCGTTAGAATGTCATAAAATAGAGTATTTTATTCACATTTTACCAGAGATGTGATCTACTATGAATGAACCTTAATAAAATTTGACAACAAAGTTTTGTAGTCTTAAACTTCAAAATATAGATTGTCTAGTTGTCATATTTTTTCGTTGTGTTAGATAGGGACGAAAAATTATTTTTTTTTATTGGTGAACCATTTTACCTATTTAAAGCACGCCTCAGCGTGTTTAAATCGAACTTTAAAAAACGCGCGTGTTTTAATATAACCGTGGCAACATCAACAACTCGAGAAACGAAGTCTAAATCTATGGTCCAAACTAAATCATGTCTAAATGACAATTTTTTTTATTATTGATCTGACAGGAGTAGTTTGTAAAACGTCAAAACTATTATTCGAACAATATTTAAAAATTTCAAATTTATAAATTGGAATGAAAAGTGCCGTTGGTATTGTTTGAAATATCAATATTTAGATTTTTCAAATCTTAGGAAATGGTATTTAAATTAATACCAATGCCACAAGGAACTTACAGAAGATATTTAAATTAATAATATTGAGATTCACAAAACTCAATAAGGTTGAACTTCAACAAAATACAAATTAGTTTATGTTTTTCTCATTTCCATGACAACGCACGTCACGAATTCAACCATTTGACATTTAGTTCTTATTTCCATCTCTGTTTTCCATTTCTTGTTGTTGTAGTAGTTATAGACCAGTATTTATAATTTCAAAGTGCACCAATAAAAAAAACATAGCGTAAAGCATTCGTGGGTAACTGGTCTTTAAAACACTTGCTCGGAAAATCGCGCGTGTTTTAAAGACCTTAATATCCACTTATACTTTATTATACTATTATTACTAGTTAATCTTGACAACGGTTACTGGAACGCTACCGAAACGTCGGAATAAACAATAAAAACATTATTGTGGTTTGATTCCCAAAAAATAAGAGAAAAAATCTCTGATTATATAAGAATATTACCTCAGAATTGATGACAGTTGGGTTTTAAATAGAAAAACACAGTTTTAAACTTGTCACTGACACAAAATTGAGCAAATAAAGTACGAATTTACGGTAATTACGTTGACTTGTATATAATACAAAAACAATGCAGTTACAACGTTTTCCGCCAGAGGTCTCATTGAATTCTACTCCAACAAATTTTCTTTTATTTTAGTAGAGCTATTATTTCGTGAAAAATATTAAATAACGTACATCGTGTATCATCCAAAAAAGTTGTTCATTTCAACTTTCATATAATTTCTACACACAACGTAATCTAAGTATGTGCTACACAAATCACTCGAATATCAAGGAAGGTGTAAAAGCGGGAAATTTACATATCTGTTTTGGGACATTGAAAAATTTTTTACAATGTCATTTTTAAACTCATGTTGGATTGATTGAGTTCTGTGTTCACTTTGATTGTCATTTGTCATTTTGTAATAACCGGTAATGACGTAACGTCACCAATGTAATAACCGGTAAAATTAATGTATATGGTCCCTGAAAATAACAAGAAGGCAGCGTAGCTGGCTGTCACCACCCACGAGTACGTGGGAAACAGGAATCAACGACTCCTGTAAGAAAAGTCCGAAAGGATAGATCCGGCCTCCGCTGCTATCAGTTGTTGTTGATAATGAGAGGTCTTTGTGTGTAGGGTTACGTCTGGTATAAGGTTCAGCATAAGGTATTACTAATTATGTATGAAAGCAAACTAAGCGTTATCGAATTTAAATGGGTTTATTATAAAAAAAGAAAACCAAGAACAGAAATTAAATGATGGAATAATAATATTAAATACTTATAATATAAAACAAAAGATATGATTATGATAATAAAAGTATATTACGTAACGTGTGTGGTAAGAAGCATTTTACGCACGAATGGAAAAGTTACGCACGATGCCGCGTAGCGGCGAGTGCGTAATTCCGTGAGTGCGTAAAATGCATTACAACACGAATTACGTACTATACTTCACCTACGACCTCCTTGTACTTGTATTTTTTATAATAAGCATAAGAAATAACAGTTACATAATTAGAGGTGCTTGGTAAACTCCATCTCTATTACTCTAAAACCAATGAAAGAAGTATATTAAGGAACTAACGTTTAATCATTACTAATACATTGTTGATAATCGAAAGTCCATTTTTCAATTATAATCAATACATATACGTAGACCTTTGGGCTTTTCATAGTTAAACGTTGCCATATCGAATGTTTTCAAATAGTAAATTTTGAATAAAATGGTGACGTCTATTGACAGTTGCTAAGATGTTGCTAGGGAAGCCGTGCGATTTACTTTACAGCTGTGCGTTTTTTTCACAGTGCGTAATAGACGTCATTACATTGATACCGACTGTGTGTTATTGACTGATTACAGGGGGGGGGTCGTAGGTAAATTCAGTTAATTGATAAATGGGCGAGAATCGTAATTATAGGTTACGTATGAAAACTTAATAACTTATATTGATAAATGAATTCTCTATTTACAAACTTTTCGGTGTGGGCTAAATGCTCCTCACCCCTCAGTTTTGAGGATCACGACTGAATCCCTTATAACAGTAAATATCAAGTAAATATAACATTCCAAAATAAAATATAAAAAATAATATGTGCATGAGGTAGCAATAAAATACGTGCTAACCAAACTACAAAAATATTTGTTTCACAGTTAGTACAAAATTTAATCAGACTCACCAATGTGCAGGTAGGGCGCTCTCCAATGATGCTGAAGACTTCTTACCCGGCTTATTCGTTGACACCAACACACGTATCTGATGGGGTAGACTTTTTATCGAACCTATTTGCCTCTAGCAAATCTTATTTGGTCGTTCGCTACCCTCTTCACCGAATTACTTTTTAAGCGCTTACAGTAGACGCTCTCTCGAAAAAATCCTTCAAGTGTCGAAACGAAACTTATTTTGAACTCCGCACTACTTTTGTCTCACAAGTCAAAATATAACTCTGGATTTTTTTCCAGATGACCGCTAATCGCGAACTCTATGGGGCAACCGCCCGCAACCGTGTTCGGGACCCAACTACATTGTCATTTTTTCTATCTCGTCCAGCTTTGGGCAGTTTTTGCCCAGTCAGCTTTTCACCACTTTTTCATTCCTTGCTTTCTTATTGGACACACGTGTACTTTGTAACCCACGATCGCTTTGCTTCATCAGCGAACTCGTGTTTTCGAAACTAGGTTCCTTTTGGGTCACTTTGTAATTGTGTCATTGTGCAGCATTGTTTAGTCTGATTGAAATTTGCTACGCTACTTGAATCTAAATTATATTTTTATGAAGTTAATTTTGTTTTGAATATACTTGAAATTTGTTATACAGGGTGATGTTTTTCATAATTCCACCCTTGGTACTTATTAAAATTTGCTAATTTCAAAATTGAAGGAGTGTCACTTCAACATCCGTTAGACGAACACGTGTTCGTTGATCAGTCTAAGAAAATTTAACAAATTTGAAAATGTTTAATATCTAGATATAATACACCCTAATCAGGGGATCATTTTAATTTCAATGTTATCCTAAGATATTTTACTTTGTGACGTCAATGTGTTGTCAAAGTTTCTTGTAAAAATTACCTGACGAGTAAGTAATTCTTTACCTACTTCTTATTACATTTTCCAACTTTATTATTTACTTACAGGTAAGCATTGAAGATGGCAACAGCCGAAAGCACTCTGCGATTTTAATAAATTAAAATTTACACAGAATACAAATATGTTTTCTTGAATTGGTTAGAAACCCTACAGGAGCTGGTCAGTCACAACATAGTGTCGTTATCCTGAGTATAGGTAGATACCATACCAATCCAAGGGCAATGAAAAGGCAGACCCACTAAGCCGAGAAGGGGCACGTGATCCAGATTGATCGGTCTTTCTACTAACGATCCTTCTCTAATGTGCATGTTTACCAGTTTTTCCATTGTCTTCAGTATAAATGACATCAGACTTATGATGGGTCTTGGGTACTTCGCTTTATTGTCTCCTGCTTTTCCAGGTTTACTTTCCTCCAGACCTTTGGTACCTATGTACCCTAGTCCCATGGTCGCTCTAATGATCGTAGGTAGGTACACAGTCTTCTGAGTATAATTGCCTGCCATTCTGCTGTTTGCCTTTCGCAATATAATTAGATGAAGCCCAAACTGTGAGGGCGCCATAGAGAATAGTATATTATGCAACGATCATGTGATGCTGGTTATTAATACACAAGCATTAATCAGGATACGAAACGAGCCAAAGGCGAGTTTTGTATGGTTAATGCGAGTGTATTAATAACCATTGCATGATGGTTGCATACACTGTTTTTTCTACAAAAAAATTTGATTTAAAAAAATATTTAAAAAAATGCACTTCTCGGTACTCGAACTCGGAATGTACAGATTGAAAAAAGGTAGAACGTGTCGCGGGACACACGGTAGGAACTTTAGTTCCTTTTAAGCAAAAGTTATGTAATACATCTGACGTTATAGATAAACAATTTGCATATTTTTTGGTGGTTGAGTAGTAAGCACACCAGACTTTCACGCGGTAGACCCGGGTTCGATTCCCCGCGAGGAATTTTTTTTATTGTTAATTTTATTTTTAAATAATCATTCTGCTTGATATTAATAACGACAACAGGTAGACGTTTGAAATATTCAGCCGAATATTCATTATTATAGATAATGGTACGGTACCCTCCATGAGGGAGTCCGACTGGCAACATCTACTTATAACAGCATCGTATATTTAAAAAAGGAAACCGTAGCATTATACAAATTGGACATTCGTTTACCACAAAATTAGTGGAAACATAAAATTGAATTGTTAAATTTTTAATTTGAAGTTATATTACAGTTTATAGAAATTTTTATTTTCTAGATTTTTTCCTAAGTGGGTCGTAGAAAAAATATGCTGCTCGACTCGTGTGGATTGTCCATATCGTACTTGAACGATTGAGCACTCCGCCTACGGCGTCATGCTCCATCTTCGTCCTCGTGCGATATGGCCATCATATCCACACTAGTTGCACAAACTACAATTTTTTTCAAAATATGCCCTTTTACATTTAAAAACTACCTGCCGCATGTCAAATCAATTTATCCATCCATTTTAAAGTTATCGAATTAAAACATTCAAGTTTTCAAAATTTCAACACCCTATATTTCGAAAAGTAGCTAGACCCCTTAATCGCGCAAAAGAATTATGGAAATAATAGTAAAAATTTATCCGAACAAATTCAAGTAGATCACTAGCACTGCATATACCAGCTTTGCATAGAATTTCAATATAGCATCGGTGGTTCAGTGGTTAGAATGCTCGCATTGCATGCGGGCGGCCCGGGTTCGAATCCGGGCAGGAGCATATTTATTATTATGAATCGCTGCTTCGTAAACGAGAGAGAGACTAAGGAGGCACAAGTACGCAAAAGCAAGACACATAACGAAGCAATGTAACATAACGTAGCGTAACGGTCAGATCTTTCGCGTCGCGACCCCTGGTCGCTCAAACATAACCTGGCGTAAAGAACTAAAGTTCCAAAAAGCCTTATGCAGCGCCTTTACCCACTGCGCCACGGGACCACATGGTTGAATCGATAGCATAAAGCATGTTATGTAGTATGTTATGTATACAATATTATGCCCGTTTGTAATTATCAATGATTTAGTACAAGTTTTTGTCAATTTTTTAGGATCCTAAATAAATGATAGATACATACACATTTATCATCAATTTTTCAGTCAATTTTGAAATTGACGAAGCTTGTCCTATTTTTGTTCAATTTTAATTGATAGAAAATATTTATAGAACCAGTCCTATTTTCTATCAATTAAATGATAACTTGGGGCAAACATATAGGGTAAACTTTATTTTAAGGTTATTGATTTTTTTATTTTTCATGATGGTGGTGACCCTGGTTCTGCTACATAACCAACGTTTATTCAAAGATATATTACATCGTTTATTGAGGGGAGAGAATGTTATGTATGTGAAATTTTTTCGTTCGAGCTATTTTAAATATCAAAAATATCGTGGTCTCATGATCAAGTACTTCGACTTATTGAACTATATAAAGAAAGACCTTGCCTTTACACAGTTAAAAGTTCTCAATATAAAAATAAGCACATGAGGGCCTCTCTTTCTATTATATAATTCCTAACTACTACTATATTAAAAAGAGTTGCTGCTGCTAACAATAAAAATTCTGTGTCCATTGTTGTCTGATACCTATTTAAATTGAAAAATTCAAATTCTTTGCTAAAATCTGAAAAGTGACAGGTTACTAACAAAATCATACTGCTCAGTGTGCATAATCACAACCTAAATAAGTGACTAAAACATGGTGTGTTGCAAACACATTTTTTTATTGTCAATATTTTAGTGTCCTAAGTTTAGGATCCTAAAAAATTGACTAAAACTTGTACTAAATCATTGATAATTACAAACGGGCATTAGTAATAAATAATTGTAAACAAAAATAATAAGTTTAAATATGTATTTGCCTTGGTCATTAAGTATTTTCGGTCTGGTGCTCGACATTTCTTTTAAAAACTTACGGAAAAGATTTAAACTGTCATAAAACACTGTCACACTGTCAAACATTCTACAGAAAATATTGGTTCTGCCTCCTTGGGTATTTGAAAATCTAGATTTCCATTGGTCAATTTTTCAGTAGGTATCATTATGAAAAAGAAAATTGGCATTTAATTAACAACTTAAAGTATAGGAGTAGGAAAATAATAATATAGCTACTATATTAAAGTATAAGTGGATATTATAGTTATTTAACCAACAACTCAGCAAACTCAAAAACATATTGAATACATATATGTTATGTAATTTTTGAAATATAAAAGTCACAGTTATATAAAACTGAAGTAACAACTAGATAATATTTATGTATTGAATACTGACAAAGGCCGGCACAGCTAGAGAACAATAATTATGTAAAAAATACATATTGATATCACATATTTATTATGCATATTATGTTACATCTACACCTCAGAAAGACAGCGAGAACGACCTTTAACAAGGCAAAACGAACAAAACTCAAAGAGGACTGTGGAATGTATAAAGCCAACCTCAAAGAGTTCAAAAAAGTCTGCAGACAAAAGCAAAGAGAAGCCTGGAGAGCTTATTGTGAGGCAGTCGAAGACTTTCCACAAATTTCTAGGCTACAGAAGGCACTCTCAAACGACCACCATAAGAGTATCGGCATCCTGACAAGGGAAAATGGCGACAAGGCCGCCAACCTTCAAGAGAGCGCTGAGATTCTTATGGAAACTCACTTCCCAGGTTCTGTCTTTCCTGGAACGTCAAACTGGACGGAAGTACCAACAACACCCTCACAATACGACTGGCAATCTGCTAGTGCAGTAATTGAAGAGGACAAGATAAGGTGGGCCATATCGGGCTTCTCCCCCTTCAAGTCACCAGGACCTGACGGAATAAGACCAGCCCTACTTCAATGGGGAATGGATATTCTTATGCCGCACCTGGTTGGAATTTTCAGAGCCTCTTTAGCTCTGAGGTATATTCCCAGTAAGTGGAGAGAAGTACGAGTGGTATTTATACCCAAACCAGGTAGGATGGACTACACCTTACCAAAAGCATTCCGACCAATTAGTCTCACATCGTTTTTTTTAAAAACAATGGAGAGGTTTTGCGAGCGGTATATAAGAGATGAAGTGCTACTTCACAACCCACTTCATCCAAATCAGCATGCATATACTCCGGGAAGGTCCACTGATTCGGCCCTTCACCAAGTGGTTGGCAGAATCGAAAGATCATTGGACAACAAAGAATCCACCCTGGGTATATTCATAGATATTGAGGGAGCGTTTGATAAAACAACCTTTCCAACAATTACCCAACAACTCAACTCCAGGAATGTACCTCTGGTAGTAGGAGAATGGATACTCAAGATGCTCTCTAGTAGAGCAATAAGTATCAATGTAGAAGACATCACAGTAAGAGGACTGGTCATGAGGGGATGTCCACAAGGAGGAGTCTTATCACCCCTTCTGTGGAACATAGTCCTAGACACCCTGATTAATCACCTCAACAACAATGGATTCTACACAATTGCATACGCAGATGACATAGTTATCTTGCAGACTGGCAAATTTGTGAACACACTGTGCGATAGAGCGCAGGATGGGCTTAAATTAATTGGAAAATGGTGTAAGGAACACTCACTGTCGATCAATCTCAGAAAGACTGAGATGGTCCTTTTCACCAGGAAAAGAAGTTTATCGGGTTTGAAACCTCCCGAAATCTTCAAAAGCAAACTAAACTTTTCGGAAGAGGTGAAATACCTTGGTATTACCCTCGACAGGAAACTAACATGGAACTCTCATCTACACAACAGAGCAAAAAGAGTATATGTGGCTTATGAGCAGTGTCGGAGGACAGTGGGACGCACATGGGGTCTGTCGCCCCGTGTGGTCACCTGGATCTACATTGCAATAATAAGACCCATGTTAACGTATGGAGCAATTGCATGGGGACCGAAAGTTCTACAAGCAACGGCCATCCAAAAATTATATCAAATACAGCG
>CAJUYH010009236.1:0-14088 GCA_910591685.1 Galerucella tenella
TTAAATGAATTATTTATTACTCCTTGTCCTTTCTATATAGACTATAGACAACATGCTTTCATAAAAAATTATCGGTAATTTTGATGCACTTGTGTAATTACTTCCGATAAGATCCCGCTTCATATGGGATTCTTAATACAAATTTTCCAACCTGGGCCTTTTTTATCACATAAAACTCGATGGTGAAAACGACATCCATTCGAAATAATGAAGCCTACATCTGACATGGGCTACCGGCAATCCCGGTAAAACATCAAACGATTTTCAGCTCCGTCTTCTATGACCTTGGACCTTTAACTCGGTATGGCCGCGATATTGCCAGTTTAAAATATTTTCTAAATTTCTTACCAAATTGCAGTGTTGACTCGGGGACAATATCAATTCTAGTGCCGGATCTAGTTTTTTTGGAAGTTTCCACTAAATCTTTAAAACTGCGCTATGAATTAAAACAATAATCATAATCGAATATATATTTATGTATTTATTTAATACCTATATGCAAATTGACTACCCTGTTGAGAAATCTCGCTAAACAGCTCGAACGGAGTCGACATAAGACGATGGATATTTAAATGGGTATGTCCACCCATCTCTCTCTCTTTTTACTGTTCTCTGTCAAGCTTTCGTATCTGTTTTCTTTATAATCTGTGCTACCGGTCTATATTATAAACAAATCTTTAAACGTGAAATCAGTCACAACTCATGTGCTGTCAAAGCTGATTCGAATTTTTCTGATAACTTTATTTTTCCAAGAATGTGATTTTCCACATAATTATCAAGATTCATGCTTCTGTATATTCAATAATCACTTTCCATTCCAGTTGAAATACCAAAAATTATGAAACAGTTCAAACTTATGTAATATCTCACATTTTAATTATGGTTTTTGATATTCTGCTTTGGTTTCATAGCCCACAAATACAATGGGTTTCCAAGGTAACTATCAGAAGCCTGTTATAAATTCATCTTGTATTTACGACAGATTCCAGGCAACAATGAACGCCAGCAGGTATCGAATACACAGAAGCTGTGTAGAGAATTCCCATTTTTTATAGTTTGCATAATGCAAAATGTTAGACTATGAAATTATTATTAAGCTATTATTTGCGATAAATAAGACTAGAATAACAAAACATCGATATCAGATTTCGTGCTATTGAGTTAACAAGAATGGTATATGCCATTCTTGTTAACTACTGTTATGTATACTATGTTATAATTAATCAAACCTAGCAAATACTAAATTGTTACAATCTTAACATATAATAATAGGTGCAATTCTGTAAGCAAATGTGTAATTTTAACGCACAGTTAAAAATAATATCTTCTAACCCATTTTTGCTAGTCTGTAAGCATATTAAGTTTTAAAGTATTAACGGAAAACTCTTTATTGGATACCATACATGTTAAAATTTGAAACATAATCTTGACTATGTATAGATTAAAACATTTATAATAGCGTAAACTTTGTCAAATTTATCGGCGTACCGTTAGTTTTCAACCACTTCTTATAGAATTGACCCTAATAAGGACAATTTTGTTCTACGAATGGCAACAGATAAAATAAGAAATGATTTTATATAATTTTTTTGGAACTTTAGTTGTTTACGTCAGGTTAGGTTTGAGTTACCGGGGTCGCGACGCAAAAGATCTGACCGTTACGTTACGTTATGTTACGTTGCTTCGTTATGTGCCTTGCTTGCGTACGTGTGCTCTCTCCTGAGTCTCTCTCGTTCACGAAGCAGCGATTCATATGCTTCGGCCGGGAATCGAACCCTGGCCGCCCGCGTGGAATGCGATCATTCTACCACTGAACCACCGATGCTACATTAAAATTCTATGCAAAGCTGGTATCGGCAGTGCTGGTGATCTACTTGAATTTGTCCGGATAAAATTTTACTATTATTTCCATAATTTTTTTCGCGCGATTGATCTTTTTTGTTTATTTACAGCATCGGTTGTCAGGACGGTAGGTTGTGTTTACTGGTTTTTAAGTTTAACACGTCGGTAAGTGATTTACTTACCGTTCAGACGTCGAAAAGTAATAAATAGTATAAAAAAAATTTCACCAAAATGCAAAATAAATTTAAACTGATCGAGAAGTATAAATGTCACTTTTTACATTTCGTTCATTTCGAAGAAATTTAAATTATTTTATTCGGAATTTATTTCAATACGATCGTGCAAAAAATGTTATAAGCATCTCGAACGTTAAGGGTAATTACAACGTTTGCATGTAGATTCCTCTCGTAAAATTGGACAAAATGATATGAGGCTTAAGGGGTTTAGCACGTTTACTTTTCGAAATACAGGATGTTCGATAACTTTAAAATGGATGGATAAATTGATTTGACATTTGGCAGGTTGTTTTTAAATGTAAAAGGGCATATTTTGATAGAAATAGTAGTTTGTGCAACTAGTGTGGATATGATGACCATATCGCTCGTTCAAATGCGATATGGACAATCCACACGAGTCGAACAGCATATTTTTTCTACGACCCACTTAAGAAAAAATCTAGAAAATAAAAATTCCTATAAACTGTAATATAACTTCAAATTAAAAATTTAACAATTCAATTTTATGTTTCCACTAATTTTTTTGTGGTAAACGTACAGTTCTTGAATGTCCAATTTGTATAATGCTACGGTTTCCATTTTTAAATATATGATGCTGTTATAAGTAGATGTTGCCAGTCGGACTCCCTCATGAAGGGTACCGTACCATTATCTATAATAATGAATATTCTGCTAAATATTTCAAACGTCTACCTGTTGTCGTTATTAATTTCAAGCAGAATAATTATTTAAAAATAACATTAATAATCGAACCGGGGTCTACCGCGTGGTAGTCTGGTTTGCTTACTACTCGACCACCGAGGAATATGCAAATTGTTTATCCATAACGTCAGATGTATTACATAATTTTTGCTTAAAAGGAACTAAAGTTCCTACCGTGTGTCCCGCAACACGTTCTACCTTTTTTTATATAATTTTTCTATGTTTTGATTTAAGACCCGGAATAATTACCAAGACAAATGAAAAATATCCATTATAAGAACACTATCTTAGCTTGCATATGCATAAAATACGTCATTATATACAGATTGCGAAAATTCTATTCGCGACATATGATTTACACAAATTCGACAAGAGAGATATTAGAAAAACTACTTGAAAGAGAGAGAGAAAAGTATACTTGTGTGCAGTCAGCGATGGGCACACACGGGAGGGGGGTATCCACTAGTGGGGTTACAAAATGATACCAACATAAATCTACCGATTGGAAAAATTACCGGTTTTTGAAACGGAAAATTCTCTTTCAATTTTTTATTAGAAATATGGACATAAAACCATATTTGACAGCTCTTGCAACGCGAAGGAATCTGTAGCAGCAATACTTAAGAAACGCAGCAACAGAAAGAATTCATGTGGTGGTTCATCCACCGTGAACAAATACAGGGTGTTTTCAAATGACACTTACAACGTTTGCATGATGTAGATTCCTGATGATTTCATGAAGTCTGCAATATTTATCACATAATATAATTAATTTAAAAAAAAATTTCTTGTATTTTTTTCAATAACTACCAAGTACTAATGGCTGGAATATGTAACAGGAACTAACTTATGAAAAAGCAATGCATCTAAAACATTCGGAGAAGATTGTTGAAAATATTTGTCCAAACTTGTGATTTTATTAATAAAAAATTTAAGCAGCCAACAAATTACAAGAGATGTTCAAAATTTTGTACATTTACATTTATACATAATTTGTAACGTTTTCTCATCGAAAATAGCATACATTGAAAAGACTGGCGATTGCCAGAAATAATTGTGGTGGCTGCATGGATTCTTTCTATATTTTTTTAATAAAATCAGAAGTTTGGACAAATATTCTCAACAATTTTCTCCGAATGATAATACATTGGTAGTTATTGAAAAAAATACAAGAAATTTTTTTTAAAATTAATTATTAAAAAGTGATTTTGCAGACTTCGTGAAATCATTAAATATCTTGAAAACTACATATTTTTTGATATGTAAGGATCATTCGTTTTTCACGTGAAAGCTATTGAGGAATACAAAATTGAATGAAAATTGCTTCAAATCTCAGTGGCGTAAAAAATGGGAAGGGAAAGGTAACATATTCTTCCAAATCTACACCACTGGATCAAAAATTGGAAAATATTTTTCCATCAAAATAAGCTATTTTACATTTAAAAATAACCTGCCAAATGTTAAATCAATTTATTCATCCATTTTAAAGTTATCGAATTAAAACATTTAATTTTTTTAAACTTCAACACCCTGTATTTCGAAAAGTAAATGTGCTAGACGCCTCCATCCTTAAATCATCTTGTCCAATTTTACGACAGGTATCTACATGCAAACGTTGTAAGTGTCATTTGAAAACACCCTGTATATCCTCTATAAAATTAGGGACAGGTACAGGTACCTTCCAGGATCAAGAACAATGTTCAACCACCTTCTCTTTCATACTGCATCCACAAAAGGATTGGCAGTCGAAATAATATGAGATACCCAGGCATTGGCAATGGCGGCTACCAAAAAATGGCCTTCCCAAAAAGATAATCGTCGTCATCGATAAGCTCGACTTACTTTTGGCAGTAGGGATGACCCCTGTTAGAAAATGGTGAAGATGAAATCGAAGCTTGTTATTTCTCAGACAAAACTTACCCTCAGAAATCAAAGGGGTTACTAAAAACAGAAAGGTAAGCCCGAAAGTAATGCCCAAAATGGACTTTATGTTTCATATAGATGGAAAAGAATTTGAGAAAAAAGCTCAAAAACTAGCTAGATGGATGACATTTTGAAAGTTCTTCTAATATGACTTAGCTGACTGCATATTAGTGATTATCTCCTCTCGCCCTTACTGAATATACAGTGATGGGCAAATGTGTGGAACCAAGTAAATATATCTGGAATTATTAGAGACATCAAAATGAAATTTGGAAGGTGGATACTACAGTAGATTGCCTATTTGTTTTTATATTTTTTAACAATTTTGAACTTCCGGTTTTACCGGAAGTAATGTCGATTTTACAATCTGCAATAGAACACCCTGTATATTATTTTAGTTTCTGATGAAACATTTTATCACGAATACAAAAATATCGGGTTCGATTTTTTTTATTTCAATACCTCCCGACATTTCATCACAGATGGATTGGAAGAAGGAGTACTTATGAATGGCCTGCACGAAGTCCCGACCTTAACAGGGTTCATAGCGACCTGGAAAACCTGGAAAAGTCAGGGAATTTAAAGATGGTCAAGGAAAAGTCAGGAAAAACATCATTTTCAACAGAAATAACCAAAAATGTCAGGGAAATTTTTCCCCTACCTGGAAAATAATTATGGATCTTTCCCCTTCAAGTTTAGATAAAATTATTGATCGTTCCCCATAAACTTTAACCATTCTTTTATTATTTTTTATACCTATGAAATAAAAAGAGATAGCTAACTCGGACATGATAATAAAGGTTTCTGAAGTAGAACTAGTGAGATTTTGAAAAGTATGCAAAAATTTCTTGTAGCAGCAGTAAAAAAATTGCTGAAAGATCATGCATAAAATATAATTTGGCAAAGTATATTACCTGTTTTGACCCAAGAATATTTATGGATTCTGCACAAAATGCAAATAAATTAATTCAATACTTTTACGATAAACATAATAACGAGTAGGTAAGCAGAAAAAAGTTTTTGTCAATTTAAAAAACTTGCATCTGATGAACATTTTTTAGGAGGAGCTAAAAACTGCGACTACAATAAAAAATGACTCACAAAACATAAAGACTTTCTTGAAAAAGAAAATAAAAATTCAATTAAAAATAATTTGGTTAAAAAGAGAAAAAGGGAAGCTAAGAGTAAAATTTATAATTTGGAAATTAAAAAGAGAAAAATCGAAAACGAATCAAATACTAGCTTGTCTTTAATAAACACTGAAATTAATGAACTAAGACAAACGTTAAGTACTATCGTTACCTAATTTTTCTAATGTATTGGCCAATCTGCAGGGAATAATTTGTTGTTACCCTGCAGATTTTGTGATGCGTTTTTTGTTCGGATGAGTTTTATAACTGTTTGTTTTTATGTTATATTTTTTCTTTTGTTTTTATTCCTTTCAGATTCTTTGTTTAAATTTTGTTCATAAAAATGAGACATATGTATTGGTTTCTTCAAACGTGATGCTTCTTCCCTGTGAACTATGAGTTTGAATGAAAATAACTTTTTTTAGTGTGAGCGTGTGGGGAGGAGGGGTAAGCTTAGGAATAATTTCAATTACCACAGACTTACATTTTTAGTGGATACCTAAAAGTGACCTGGAAAAAAAAATTGTTGGTTAGGGAAAACCTGGAAAAGTCAGGGAATTTTATTTTGTAAAATGGCTATGAATCCTGCTTAATCCACTAGACTATTTTCTGTCGGATTATTTAAAGTCTAAGGTTTATGTTGATAGACCAAATAATTTGCAAGAATTAGATGCAACAATAACTCAAGAGATCCAGAGAATTCCACCAGAAGTAATAGCTAATGTTACTAGAGAATTTACAAACCGACTTGCCTATTGTCAAGAAGTAAACGGTGCTCAGTTTGAACATCTAATACATTCATTTTAGATTAGTTAAGTTTCGATGTTTTGAAATTCACTTAGTTTCAGTTAATAATTATGATTATTTCTTTAATGGATATTAGATTTTTCCTTTCCCTAGTTACTTTTCTGTTAATATCTCGGTAGATATTGAAATAAAAAATATTGAACCCGATATTTTTGTATTCGTAATAAAATGTTTAATCAGAAATTAAAATAATATACAGGGTGTTCCTTTGAAAATTTTAAAATCGACATTACTTCCGGTAAAACCGGAAGTTCAAAATTGTTGAAAAATATAAAAACAAATAGGCAATCTACTGTATTATCCACCTTCCAAATTTCATTTTGATATCCCTGATAATTCCAGAGATATTTACTTGGTTCCACACATTTGCCCATCACTGTATAAAAAAGAAGGGCGAATGCAGCCTGTGTTTTCCTTTTTTTCAATTGAATCCCGCTTAAATGGTTTCGATGATTTCATTATCAAAGCTACAGTTTCCAAATATGCTCGGTATATACTAGTATTTCTGTTACCTTTATTTCCTTCTACGAACATTTAAATAATTTATCTTCAAGCTTTTGTACATTTGTAAGAAAATAATAAACAAGACGTTTATCATTATTTTCAAGAATCATCTACTTAGCATAATACCTGTAACAAAATGTAAAATAATCTTCCTTAAAGTATGCCGATTTTGATAACCATTTATAAATATAGTGAAATTATTAGAAAATGATGAAAATAAATAAAAATTAAACGACCTGTATCTTTTCACAGAACAATTCTATCATTGCCTATTTTGATCCACCCTTAGCCTCCTATATCCCAATATTTCTGTATCTGTAAAGTAGGGAGGGTGAGTGTAGGCTCACTGCACTTAGGCCACATGTGACCCATTGTACATCCTCCCGACCTAGGTTAGTCCAATGGACAGATCACTAGGAGACATCTCCTTTATATCGGCAGGTGTAGGCCAAGACTCACCGATCACACACTCTCTCATTGACGATAACTCCGGACACTCACATAAGACATGCATGACAGTTTCATCTTCCTGTTCACACATCCTGCATAGAGGTGTGTCCACTAGCCCCATAGTATGGAGATGTTCCCTTAGTTGATAGTGACCAGTAAAAAATCCTACTGTTTTTCCTGGTCATCGCCAAATATTCCTTAGGCGCTAGCTTCCCAGGGTCAACCAGGGCAATCCTGCCAAGACCTCATCCTTTGATTCCAACCCATCTCTTAAGGGATTGAGCATGGGTGTAACGTTTGGCTAGTTCCGCAATTGTCGAAGTCGTTAGGCCGTAGGTGTCACTGGTTCCTAAAATTTTTAGTCCAGCCGCATGCCTGGCTAAAGAATCGGCAATGCGACTACCTGTCGTGTCCTTTAACCCACCTCAGGATAATATTGTTATCTGCCGAGACGTTAGCTGAATCTTGGTGGCACTCTAGTACTAGCCTCGATACAACACGTTGTCTGCTCAAGGCTAATAAGGCTTGACTACCATCAGTGCAGATTGTTATGTTTTTGCCAGAAATTCCTTTTCTTGTTAGTTTTTTTGTGGCAATTGAGATACCAGCCAGTTCTGTTCGAACCACGCTGGTATTGTTTCCCATTCTTCACTTAATCCTTAGACTTAGTGCTCTTGAGTAAACTACACAACCTGAGCCTTCTTTCATTTTTGAGCCATGTGTTCCCATAAGTTATGGATCACCCTGTACAGCGTATAGCACAAATCAATGTTCTCTTATTCAACTTCAATACCAGTTTCTCATTTCTTTCAACTAACAAGTACTCAACTGATAATGAGGTACAGTTTTCATAAATTTAATTAACTCAATTATAGTTATTGTACTAAAAGTCAGGCGCCGGGAAAATGTAATTTTCGGAAAATCGCAGAGAAAACAACTTGATTTTTTTTTATCCTGTGCCATACTTACTTTTTTCAATTCCACTCAGAAATAATAATCATTGCTCTTTTATCTTTTCATCCTCTTACTTCGTTATTACAAATTAATCGCATTGAGGGATTTCTCAAGAAAATATTAGGCTCCTCTAAAGAGCAATATTGTACAGTCTCTGGAAAAAGTCGTGAATATTCTTTCAAGGTTTCTTCGGTCGAGTAGTATAATACGGTCTTTTCTTTGCAATTTAGATCGGAAAATGTCGAATTTTGAAAGGAAACAAATTGCAATATCATGTGAATAGGTAAAGGTACTATCTGATTAATAAAATAAAATGTCATAAAAGAAACAAACCTTGTTTTTTATGAAATCAAACGAAAAGCTACTGTGTTAGCGAAACGCGTCACTTTATGTTTAAATACAATGTAGATTTAACAAAATAAATTTGTTTGATTTCATAACTTACTATGGATCTACATCAAGTAAAAGCCTCATCTATTCAAACCTTGTTTTACTACTTTATAATTTCTGTGTTATTTATTTTTAGTAGCAGCACCACATAAATGCACTTTTTTGATGTTCAATGTAACGAGGTGTTCCATTACCATTCAATTCCATTACTAGTGAAATCTATTTACAATAATCTATATCCTACGATCACATAGGAAAGTGACATACAGGGTGTACCAATCTTACGACAAACTTCGGTATATGGGTTATTTTGGGAGATATCAAAAAAAGTTAATAACAAAAATAGTAGATGTCTGTGTTGAAGGTCCATATTTTGAAATTATATCGAATTATACAGAGTGCTGCATAACTCCGTTACAAACCAAACATATGATTTTTCAAATGGGAACCCCTGTATATTATACCGAATTCGGATTGGTAACATATTTTTGAAGCTTTTCATATGGGGTTTTGCCACGTTATACAGAGTCTTTCAAAAGATATGGACGCGTTTAGGTGAAAATCGTAGGTAAATCATCGCTCTGTAGCTTGTTGTACGTTGAAGAAAAAAATGTATTTTGCCAAACAGAGTTTTGTAATATGATGCAATATCGCCGTATCCTATTAAATTTCAATTATATTCTTTCTTGTAAACAGGGTGTGCCTAAACTCGAACTTGTCATTTTCTTTCTCATTTCAAATGGAACACCCTGTATTTTATAGCAAAAATAGAATCTTTGATTATGTTACTTTAATTTTTGTCAAGCATTCCCTATACCCAAAGTTTATAAAAACAGAGTTATCTGGTAATATTTATTGTAAACTATTATTATTGACCTATTATGTGAAAGCAATAAACGTTGTATGTAACAAAAAATCATAATTAATAATAATTTTAATGAAAAATTTATTTTAAACAAAACTAACCACCAAAAGAATAATCCCAACCGTAATATTAAACTAAAGGTTCAAAGTTTTCACCGTTAACATCAATGCAATGCTGCAGAATAGTTCAAATGATTGACTAACATTTCTCAGCATATCAACGTTAGCAGATCGAAATGCCACACTAATTATCTTTTTCATGTCATCTCTAATAGACAGAGATTTTATAAACTTATTCCTTACAAGACCCGAAAAAAATAAATATATTATTGTTAAATCAGGTGACCGAGCTGGCCAATCAGTTGGGCCCCCTTTTACAGCATTGCATTGATGTTAACGGTGAACACTTTGAACCTTCAGCTTAATATTACGGTTAGGATTATACTTTTGGTAGCTATTTTTGTTAAGAATGAATTATTCATTAAAATTCATCATCAATTAGGATTTTTTGTTACATACAACGTTTATTGCTTTCACATAATAGGTCAGTAATAATAGTTTACAATAAATATTATCAGATAACTCACTTTTTATAAACTTTGGGTATAGGTAATGCTTGACAAAAATTAAAGTTACAAAATCGAAGATTCTATTTTTGCTATAAAATACAGGGTGTTCCACTTGAATTAAGAAAGAAAATGACAGGTTCGAGTTTCCGTTCACCCTGTATATAAGAAAGAATATAATTGAAATTTAATAGGAAACGGAGATATTGCATCATGTTAAGAAACTCTGTTTGGCAAAATCCTTTTTTTTTTCTTCAACGTACAACAAGCTACAGAGCGTTGATTTACCTACGATTTTCACATAAACGTGTCCATATCTTTTGAAAGACTCTGTATAACGTGGCAAAACCCCATATCAAAAGTTATTTTTGTCTTCTGAATGTACAGTTACAATTTAGCTCATTACTTATCAATCACCCTGTATAAGATATCCAAAAGTATCGAATATGACTCTTGTTTATGATCTCCTAATAAGTATTTTAAGCCTATAATTTACATAAAATAATTACAAGTAGGTTGCTATGCAAAATTTAAAATGAATCTCACTAAAAGTCGTAAATACCTAATGATACAACAGGGATATAACAGGGTTACACGCTTCTTGTCTAGGGGCCCTTTTTTTAATATGTCACAAACAAAAATAAGGCCACGGAAATACAAGTAGGTTGCTATGCATATTCTGGAGTAATTTTCAACATTTATCAACTGAGTTTTTTTTAACAATAAATAAAATAGACAGTAGTCACTTACTTTGGCGTTCTTCCACATTTGAAATTTATGTTCAAGATATAAAACCACTGTACCTGAAACAAAAGAAAGTTCAAGATTAAAAAACGGATAGTGGGTGAATAGATTATAATAATTTTAATCAGCTAAGTAAAACACGATATTTCTAATGATCTGAAAATTAATTATTATAGTATATGTAGTATTAGTATAGTAAATTATTATAATAATCATAAGCACCTGTTATTGATTATTATACAATATTTTTCAGTTTTCTGACATACGCAAAGAATATTTTTTCAAATGTTTCTATTCCATTTGAAACGTTAACTTTGTTAGTTAACATTTCAGATATGTGTAATTATCACTTCAGAATTTTGATTTTTGGTGGAATAGTCAATATATATTACCTAAAAATATTTCATTCAAATATTTAATAAATTATTTAACTTTTGTGATTTGTGGTGGAATAAACTAGAAGACCAAAAATCAATATTCAAGAGGTATTTTACCGCGAACTTTAAAATTTTGAACTGTCCTTAAATAAGAATTTGAAAGGTTCCGGCAGGTCTTCTCTCATCGTCTGTTGTCAAAGCTACAGTTTCCTGGACACAGTTTCCTGGAACTCAGTACATGGAATACCTAAAATAATTCTTGGATTACCTATAAATGTTCCTGGGAGACAAATAGTACCTAGAAGTTTCTAGAAGTTCTCTCATCAATTGTATAGTTACAAGTTTTTTTTTTGGAGACAAAAAGTTCCTGCTAAACAATACTCCAAAGCTACAGTTTCCTGGACATAGTTTCCTAAATTACCGCTTCCTGTATGCAGTCCATAGATGCACATCAATAGTTACAGTTCAACTTCGACTTATTGTTTACTAACCCATTTTCTTTGTAATTTCAAAATCGTAATTATATACATTTTTTTTACGTAGTGGTTTTATTTATTATACAGAAACTAAGTTCTTTCTTTTTTTTAAACAGATTAAAAGTTAGCTGACCTTTAGATTTTATTTTCTTTCTAATTTTCTTTTAGGAAAGAAAATTAGTGGCGCCCTAAAATTGCTTTCTCTTTTTTTTTCTAGTTTTGCTAAAAAAATTTATTTTTTCTTTACATCAATAAGGTAACAAAGCCCTGTGAACTGGCTTAGTTTACCTCCAAATCTATTGGTTAGTTAGGCAAGAACCTGCATTATTCAACATAAATTTTTTTTACGTCATTGGACTTTTTAGTGTTTCATCAACGTTTATCAAAAACAATTTGGTTTCATTGGCGCTTAACGTCAATCGACGTAGATTCGTTGCGTTTTCTCCAGAGCTTCAAGATTTGAAAGACACGTAAACACAATGATATTATTTAACACACAATTTTTCAAAAATTGTTAAATAATTTGAAATTTTGTTTATTTAAGCGGCAAGAATAATGGAAATAGGAAAATCAAAATGATACTATACGAAAATATACAGTGTGGAAACCACTTATGGAATAAAATTCTTTATGTCATTATTTTAGAAAATTATAAAAAATACCGAGACACGTCAACTTTTGAATTAAGTTGTTCGTTATGTAAACATAAATTCACATGTACAGGGTGATTCACGCAAGTATGCCATAGTCGGTGTTGTTTTTTTTTAATGAAACACCCTGTATATTTGCATATTTTAGGGCGCCACTAATTTTCTTTTCTAAAAGAAAATTAGAAAGAAAATCAAATTTAATGGTCAGCAAACTTTTAATCTGTTAAAAAGAACTTAAAGTTTCTGTATAAATAAAAGTAATAGATTAAAAAAATGTTTATAATTACAGTGATGTTATTTTTTAAATTTTACAACGTAAATTCACTGATATAATTTATTCAAGAGAGCGTATTACTTGAAAAAAATTATTGTTACCAAGCAACAAAGTTAGTGCAAGGGTTTACCATTTTAAAACTTCGACAGATAGGTGCAACTTGGATTTTGTTCTATTATTATGAAATGAAACTAGTGCAATATACTATATAATGACGGGAATTGTTCTCAGGGATGAATTCGGTCTCTATAAATAACTTAGATATTCTTGATTCATTCAAAAGTATATATTAAATTTCCAAAATCAGGAAGATACTGTAGTGTACTCACTGCGTTACTATAGTGCCAAGTGAGTTAGATACCTTGTGCATATATGCATAAGACTTACATTAATAAAATTATTACTAGACCAAATTTATTGTGTTTAATTGTAGATGTACGAATTAACTTCTGTCATAAACTTGATCTGGGAGTGAGATATTATGTCTAAAGAAACTTAGCTGCTGTCCCTGGGATCTTTCTACAGGGAAATTTCCCCAAAGCTTCACCACTTGGGGTTGGTAGTCAAACCAGGAGGAAGTAACGAATTAAGCTATCAAACTAAAATGATGATCAATCAGGTATGTATATGTTTAGTTCGGTATTTAGCAAAAGTTCCAACTATAATTCAAGCTATTCCTTAGGAATATTATTGCAAAAGAATATGTTTATGGAGATCCTTATGAGGGCTCTCTTATGAAGGCCTAAAACAATAAGTTTTGTTGAAGTGTTTATCTCATACAAGAAGTAGGTTGGATCACAGATCAGCATGGTAACTCACCTAGGTTGGCATGTGGCCTTTAATGTGGCTTCAAACGAAGGATATTATAACCGAAATTCTTTGGGCTACAAAAATAGATAATATATCCACTTAGTAAGTGATTCTGTGCCTCAGACTGGAACTCTATTTAATATTTTCCCAAAGATTTCTGATTTCAAATCCGCCAAAGGCGTAGCACGTTCTTCTCGAACAAAATTGCTTTTTACCAAAAAAAAAAACCCTTTTTTCTATGACCTCTGGCCTGATGCCGGTGTTTAACCTTGAAGAGAGCTGATAATGACTGTATTTACTAAGGTCAAGGTTGTGAAGGAAATAAAAGAAGATATTTCTGACAGCTGATTGATTTCTGACACTTTTTGGTTCTGTTTATATTTTGTAAG
>CAJUYH010009237.1:0-14085 GCA_910591685.1 Galerucella tenella
GTATATAACCCCTCTCAAGATACGTAAGCTATACTCTATTTCATAATCCAATTCTGCGAGTAAATAAAGTAATATTTCTCCTTAATAATAAAGTTATCAATTGAGCTGGAAGAAAAAATTCGACGTAACAGCTGCCATGAACACCCATATCCAGTCAAGTGTACCACCTAATTTGGCGTTAATTAACCACGACATTTCCATCGTTTCCGACACGTGATTCTCTTTGAACATGTAACCCTAATATTTGGTCCTCGAAGAGGGCTTCAACTGAATAACAGAGATGGATTTGGAATATTACAAAATTCATCGAAACTTATTATAACCTTCAAAACATTACATTTGATGTCTTCCACATCTGAGGTGATATCTTTTTCCGCAAATCGCTGGAAAATTTTAAAATCCAATACAAAATTTCTCGAAGAAAAAGTCAAGATTTCTTATTCAATTCCCTACTGCGAGGAAATAATATTGTTGTATGTATGTATATTCGCATTTGTCTCTTGACTTCTTTGGCAATAATTCATCATAACTTATCATTTTACTTTTGAGAACACCGCAGCAATTGAATTTGTATGTATCTGTGTTGCAATCTTCACAGTTGTTGTACTCGGTGAACAATGTCTCATTTGGAGGAAAAAATTTGGACAAGAGTTTAAAATGTATCAAGTAGTATGAAATTGTTTATTTGGGAGGTGAGCAATGAGAGGTTTAAAATCTGTTAAACTTTCAGTTTTTAGAAAAATTTCACTCCCATGTCGCGATAGCCACTTCAAAACAATGCAGTGATCTTTCGATTCACCTTTTGGAAATTGGAAGTCCTGAATAAAATTATTTCTTCCATCTGCCATTCACGTAGCAACATTGCAATGAATATTTTCAAAATGTTCGTGAAGAATATTTCAATCCCCTTGATGCTCATTTCTTTATTTTGAGTATTTGGGTATTTGCGGAGCAAATGGCATGGGAAATATAATGAATATAAGGACGGAAGAAACAATACCAAAGAACTAATTGGAACATCGAAAAGCAAGCAATCGAGGAAATTTTTAGAGGAAATAGAATACCCAAAGAAACTCATAAACTGAGTATTGAAGAGTATAAAAACAGGAAAAGTGCAGGACACATGTTTTATGAACAATATAAACGGCGAAATATTAACAGAATAGGAAGAAATAATTCAAAGATGAAAATAATATTATCAGGAACTGAATAATATTACAAAAGAAAGAGAGGATCAAAGCCAAATAAATATGCAGGAAGATGCAAAATTAAAAATTAGTAAGGGAGGAATAGAATAGGTGAAAATAGAACTTCATGATGGAAAAGCGGTCTGGATATAATTAAAAGGCAAAGACATTTGATGTTACAAATTAACAATAATATTCTGGGAGAAGGAATACCTACCAAGAGAATAATAAAAAGCACTAATCTTACCAATTTCAAAGAAGGGCGGTGTGAAAGACTTCCGTATAATAACATTAATAATTAGCACCGCGATGAGAATGTTAGAGAAAAACTGGAGACAAAAGTTATCTCAACAAAAAAAAATTCACTGGAAGAATCATAGAGTGAGTATATTAAGAAGTGGGAAAGTACTCAAGACCACAAATTTTACTATTAAACAGTTGTCAGAAAAAGTGGTATTCGTGGCTTTCCTGGATCTAGAAAAAGTCTTTTATACAGTACCTAGAGAAAAAATGTGGAAAATACATGGATATTAGAAAGCAAAAAGTGTCTAAATATACAGGGTGGGGCAATCTTCTGACATCGGAGGATTACATCGTTGTGGTGAGAGATAGAACTTCATAGTTTTGTGTGAGCTAAAACAGTTACTGAGGGCACATTTTGAAAATACTTCCGATTCTACAGGGTGTTGCAAAACCACGTAGCAGCACAAACTTACATTTTTTCATATGGAACGTACTATATTTTGTTCAAGAATCGGAAAGATCTCACCGAGAGCGTTACAAAAATATAGCACTCTAATATATTATAAGGGTGTTTTACAAAGATATGGCCAATTATTAGCAAAAAAGACCTCCTCTTTAACACTCTGCAAACAGTAAATTATAATAAATCAACAGTTCTTTGTATGTCATACACATATCATTGGCAGTGCTCAGTATTAATTACTTTTGCATCTGTGGCTTCTTTAATACTGGGTGAATCAGAACGCAAATCAAGCAATATCTCAAAATTTTTAAATGAATCACCCTATAAGTCTTTTTACAATTTGTTAGTACAATTAATAAACTTTCAAACGATGTAATACACTTAGGGCATGAGTTAATGGAAAATCGTAGATACTTTATGATAATTTTCAAAAACAAGTATTTTACGTACAAAAATTAAATGGTATTACATTTTTACATGCAACCTCTTGTGAATTTCAACATTTCTAAGGCATAAATTCTAATCGTAATTTTGGCTGCATTTGACTACATTTGAATACAAAGACCTGTTGATTTATTATAATTTACTGTTTTGCAGAGTGTTAAAGAGGTGGTCTTTTTTGCTAATAATTGGCCATATCTTTGTAAAACACCCTTATAATATATTAGAGTGTTATATTTTTGTAACGCTCTCGGTGAGGTCTTTCCGATTCTTGAACAAAATATAGTACGTTCCATTCAAAAAAATGTAAGTTTGTGCTGCTACGTGGTTTTGGAACACCCTGTATATAGCAAATTAAATATCTCCAGTACCTTGGAACAATTAATAGACGGAAACGTAACTTAGGAAGCAGATATTAATGATAGAAAAGTTGAAACTAACAAAGTATACTGTGCAATAAGTACTAAATTCATAAATAAAAAAGAAATATCTGAAGATACCGAATTAAAAGTGTTAAAACAATATATCAACCAATACTTACATATGGATGCAAAACATGGGTGTTAAAGTTCATTTACGATAAGTTTGCAATTTTGACATTTGTAATAACCATTGCAGCAACTGAACACAATCTAAATATCCAAAGTGTGAATGGAATAAACAGTCATACCTATAACGGGGGAAGTTACGGTCCAAAAGTTGGCTACCGTGTCCGGGGCTGCCACACTTATGTTGTCAAAATCAGAAAATTTTATCAAAATTTCTTTCGTTTGTTTGTCGTTTTCGTTCGCATTTCATAGTTTGTTATTTACTGTGCAGGATATAATCTGTTATTTTCATAACTAATTGAAAGAGAGTATCGAACACTGCGTCGCAATGCCTTAGTCTTTATCAAGTGGTTGCAAGGAGATGGTAGCATCCCTCATATCATATTTTAAGAGAGAAGAAGACAACGGTAGACCGCTAATTCCTATTACTTCTGAATGAGAGCTGTAATTTTTTATTGAATACATTTTCCAGTTAAACTTAGGGTTTCAAACTTGGACATCTTGAAATTTATGTATTCAATCATCAAAATTTTATAATTTGTGCTCCTATTTTTGAGTTGAATGTAATCTTATACAATAAACAACTTATCAACATAATTTTTTGCCAATAACTGGAAAAAAAGTACGTGGCTACGATGTAAAACATCTGTCATGTTCTGTTATTACAAACTTATCGTAAATATAGGATAATAAACAAGTGAAATACAGGCAACAGAGATGATATATTCAAAAAGAGTAAGATGTGCAGCAAAAGAGAATAACATAGATGAAACACCTCTAGGAATTCAATCAACCTTAGAATAGACTAAAAAAAAACAACTACAATGGTTGCGACACTTACAACGTGTGGATGAAACAAGGCCGGGTAAGAAAGTATGGAAAGCAAAAATTGGAAATAATAAAAAAAGGGAAGGGATAAACTAAAATGTTTATATTTGCGGAGTTGAACGAATCACTGCCTATTTATACATATATTGACACATATTATGTTGTTTGAGTTTTATACGTGTTGAAGAAAGATCATCCTCAATCCTGATCTCCGTCTTAGGCAAGTTGAAGTTTTAAGTTCAGATGTATAGTTTGTTCTGTTTTGTTCCCTTGTACATACACCTTCCAGAGCTGAGCACCATTTGTGTTGCCTTCGCCAATCCTCGCTTAGTGCTTTTTGGTAAAATTCGCTTGATTTCACATAATCACTGATTCCTATGATCCGGTCCTGTTGAGGAGCACATTATCACCAAGTTTTGGTAACTAACGATTCCGTTTGGTTAATAAACTCTACCACGCGGAAATCTCAAATCTATTCTGCAGAAATTCCGTTTTGCCTTTTACTCAGGTCCTTTCGACCCTTTCACCCCAATTATGAGAATATGATTTATCAGATATTTATGTGAACATTTCATTTTAAATCCTGGGTGGGAGAGGTAAATAACATTTTTTCCAATGGATACCCTTTAATTTTGTGGTATTTCAAGACAGAAGTGGAAAACATACCAAAATTTAGTCTTATTAGTACTTAATTCAAAACGAAAGAGAAAACTGCTTCATTCACCAATTTACACAACTCACTTCTGTTTGCCTAGAATAATACCACAATTTTTGAATGTAGTGAAACTGCTATATTGGAATTAAGTACGCCATTTTGTCTTGAAATAATTTTCTTGGATATATTCAACGATTTATTCCACTCTTGATGAATTCTCAAACAAATGAAATTTCTTCTCCATTGATTACTGTTTTTCTGATTTCGGTTTAAAGTTGTCCAAGATAATATTTCAATAATGTTTCATTATATTTGTTTGGATATTATATATTTATCAAATGGGTGGAAATTTCAAAAGTTCAACCTTTTCATCGACTTTCGAGGCACCAAACTGACAGTTCTTAATTGAATAATACCCGTATTTTTGAACCAAACTCAAGGCTGAACATTAGTTTATGACACTTCTTCCTGTAAAATTTTCTTTTTATCGGAAATAAACCATATAATTGAATTTTCGGAATAGTAAACACTAATTACATAGGACTTTTATTGTGGCGTATTTCACAGTTATTATGGAAAGCAAAAGATCAAGAGACAATCGTCGGAACAAATTCAACAAGAGTGATATCCCTTAAGGGATAGCGAAAAGTTCCCCCATAATGATTATTCTGGTTACAATAATTCACTTAGGCAAATAACTGAGCAAACTGTTGAAGTTTACCCATAATTTTCATAATTTAATGACTATAAATTAGAAATAATAATATTGCCTTTTCGTTTGGCTCGCATGCCTACAGCACTTGAATAGGACTAGAAGTTATCCCATCTAAAATAATTCCACCAAAAATTTAAGAGTTTATTCATATTATTGTTATTTTTGCACATACCTCTCTCAATTGAAATTGAAAATAGATCTCTGTATCTTCTTCATCCGGTTTAAATTGGCGAATATCACCAAAAATCATATCAGAAGAGCCAGTGGCACTTATTCTCAATCAGTTTCATAGTTGATATAAGCTAGTCATGTGAATACTAATCAGAATTCTGGCGTATGACAGCGATTTTGCATAGGACGGGACAACATTGGGTGCTGTAGAAGGTTTGAAATTTTAAGAATGTAGTTTTCTCAAAAATCATGCTCAGTTGAATGCCACAATTGAGCCCTAGCTTTTCGCAATTATTTTTAACGAATCAGTTAACATGCTTGACTGGTCACTGAATAAATAGCAACAGTACTATTGGCACTTAAAAATTTCAATGGGTATAGCTCACCTTGATCGGCATCCATAGTTATAATTCCATTCTATTTTGTTTAATATATGTGCTAATAGTGGTGGATCCACACTATAATGTCACAATTTCTTGTCGATTCGATCTAGGTATGGAAATAATCAGCACATAATCCAACCGCCCAGCCTCGGCTTCACACTCTCTATTGCCACTTCTAGACCCATCAAAATGTTCTGAAAGATCAATTGAAAATGTATTTTTTTTGTGAAAAGAAATTTTTAAATATATAAAAAATATAAACTGTTATTCTTGGACGAGTGGATATTTTATGAAATTAATAAATCCCTCCGGTTAACTAATTATTCTACTAGTTTATTCTCCTTTATTTTGTTTGTTTGCCAACATTTGCCTGAGCGAAAAAGAGCATTTATTGAACTTCTGGTGGAATATTTCTAACATAACTGCACATGTGAGTGTGTTGTTTGTTGTTCACGGACTAATGAGCATAATTTATCATCCACCTACCTGGAGGACGATAATGGTACACATGTTCATTTGAAATATGATAATAAATTCATGTAAGCTTTCAGGGTTGCATAGAAATGTCTTCATATGAATTTTCACCACTTAATAGATTTTAGTAATCATATCAAAGACAAGAGAGATTCTGGAAAACACAATAAGGGAAATCACAAGTGAAGGAAATAGGATGGGATTAGAAATAATTGCAGATAAAACAAAAATAGTGATTTTTGGTAAAATAAATCAAACCAATGCAATAAAGATCGGAGATTTCGAATTTGAAAAAGTGGAGAAATTCAAATACTTAGGTGTCACAGTAACAAACACTGGAAACAGGAAAAAGGAAATAGAAGAAAAAATCACTAACGCAAATAGGGCTTACCATGCCAATAAAAAACTTTTGAAAAGCAAATTAGTCTCGACAAACCAAAATCAATATTTATAAAGTGCTAATAGGACCCGTCATGTTGTATGCTGCTGAAACAATGACACTGACTAAAAAGGAAAAAGAAGACTTGAGAATGATAGAAAAAAAGATAATGAGAACAATATTGGGACCAATCAAATTGGAAGATAACGAGTACAGACAAAGAATGAACTATGAAATTGAGCAAGAACTGGAAGGAGAGGACATAGTGAGGAAAATAAAAAGACAAAAAATGGAGAGATTTTGCTTTCAAGCTTCATCCGTTCCAAACATTTTTGTAGTGTGTTAAGATTGCTAGTCATAAAAATTTTTAGTAAAGTTTGTTTCGCAGCTGCTAACTAAATGAAGTACGTTTGCTTTACTTTCAGTCACCACCAGCTCCTTTACCTCCTTAATAGGTGGAGAGGAAAGCTGATGACATGACAATTTTCTTCGACCCCTTCTTCCTTGTAAACTCCAGTTTTATAGGTACCTGGAACAAAAAATCATTAGCGGTAATATTTTTATAATATACTTACATTCTTTCAACGCCTCCGAGTCCAAGATTTTACTCCTACTATAATCGAAGGCTCTTGTATAAGAGACAAATAAATTCACTTTTATCTTCAACTGTCATGTAACGGGTACGATTTGACACTATTTGCAGTGTCATAATGACGTATATTACCTCACTAGTCCGTTTTTGAATACATTATCGCTCTAATGCGATAATAAAATAATCTAGAAACATATTAATACCAGAATTAAATATTTAAAATAATACTGGAAGCTGATGCATTTTCTATTTCCGAAAGGAGATTGTCTTCGATTGAACTCATTTTTATAGATTTTTGTTCACTCCACTTCAAAAATTTGATGACATAACTAATTTATTTCATTTCCACAGCCTTGATTGTATTTGTTGCTATGGTCACAAAATATGATACACAGTACCTAATGTTTGCAGTCAGTATTATTAAAAATTCGTTGAATTGAATTTTTTTTTTAATTTTATGATATGGTACTGGTAATAATACTAATAAACAGTTGCAGATAAAATTTTGTACGTGACACGTGTGATAGGAATTACACGGCTTGGCCTACGGCCTCGTCGTGCAAACTTCACATGCGTGCGTTAATAATGTATCCCACTAATTACATAAATAACTATTATCGCACCCTTGAGACTATAGGAAAAAGTTATTTCACATTTCTCCCTTTTCTGATTTCGCTTGAATTCATCCAAACTTCTTAACAACTTCTCAAATTTCGCAATGTCATCTAATCAATAATATATACATACTTTGAACCGAGAGACTATCTCTTAAAAGCGCCATTGTAAGACTCGTGGAAATTTTAAGTAATTTCCTAACTTACCTTTTAGTACGTCAACGAGCTGTTATTAATCATATAACTTAGTTATATAGAGCCAATGAATTACATCTTCAACTCCGAAACTTGTCAACAACTGCTTCGACTATAGCCAGTAGCGCAACGATGTCTTAATTAACACACAAATCAACCAAAATAGCATGTTGGAAATTGTGAGGAAAATAAAATTAATAACATACGTTGGTTCGCTCAAAGTCTACATTCTGTTCAAAATGATAAGAATTACCTAGAATGTTCATACATTGTTCTTGTTTTCTTCCAAAACAGGATCACACTTCATACCAAATAAACGGGAACTTTGTTTTTTCTTTTTTATTTAGTTGGTGAGTATCGGCCCCCAGTTTTCTGAGTTAATTGATGGAATAGGGGAAGTTTTGATATTGAGCTGGACACCATTGACATAATAACAATGGAATCTAATTAGATTGATGGGCTTAGCATACCTAGCCATTGGCTTTTTTGCATCAGGTTTCAATGTTCACGTGAAGAAGATAGTTGTCTCTATCAGGCGTAACAGAGTTTATGGAGGAATCCTCCCTTGGACTGGCAAACGCCAATGATATGCATGTATGAATTATTAATGTATTCAGTTTAGTTTCATCGTTGCAATTTGTTTTACCGTTTTTATTGAAGCTTTACTTGAAATTACGCTTAGACTGTTGATGAGAATCACCTCATGACTTTTGGGTTTGGTTTCCGGGGAAAAAGAATATATACGTATAACTGAAATAAGATCGACTTTTGATTGGTAATCGGTTTGATTCACCTCTGGAAGTATCATTAAATTTTTTACCTAGACAAACGAAAATAAACCTACATGCATGTCCCTTCTTGGAGAGCCGTTACTGCTGAGCAATCGTTTTTCATTTGATACCTGCTTAGGTTTAATATTCCGTTGGTTAACACATCTGGGGTTTTTTTACCAGAAGTTTGCTCTGCTTCTGCTTGAGTACGTTGCTTCAGTATGGTTGATGTACTACTCAATAATAAAATTATTGCACACCAAAATCGGCGAAAACAGTTTTGGATAGAATCAATTTATCGGAACTAAAAATAGTTACATTTATTAATAAGAGAAACACAAAGGAAATTTTGGAAGTGTTTCACTGGCAATGATTGCTTAGCTCCAATATGTTACTAGGCAGCATACTGGATTTGATAGTTTTTTTGTTGGAGGAAATAATAAAAATCAAAATAGTCCAAATTTGCATAATATGTTATTGGTAACGCAATATTAGAACAAAACAACGTCTGTTGGGACCGATAGTGGACTTGTAAGGAATGCTTCCGTATATCACATACTTAAATAACATATCAAGGCAGCACAGTATGTAATATTACCGTTTGTGTACACGAACTGCTAGAAAATGATGGCAAACTTCACATCTGCCCAGAAGTCATAGAACAAGATGCCAGGAAAAAGAAGTTGAGCTGAAATAATAAATCGCTTACAGTTCATGAAAGATGGAATTCATTTGTCAGTTTAGTCGTTGATTGATAACGGTTTAGTCCATAGTTCTGATTTACTAACTCGCTACATTCTAATGCGGATGGGTTATCTGACGCAATTGCGGAAGTATATATCGACGAATGTCTCGTTAATAATATTGGATTTATGGATAATGTGTGGATATGATTCTTCTCTTTGATCAGAATAATTATCCTTTGATTAGTTAAAGAAAACAGCTTATTTTAATAGCTTTTTCTATTGATTTTATTTATTGTGACAATACAAAAATAAGTGGACTGTATATTGACAGTTATGTCAAAAAAAAAAATTACCATGGTGATAGCACCTTAGGCTGGTGGCTAGATAAAAAAGATTGTTCATACCGCCGCCCTTGAAAGTACTGCGGTATCTTTCAATAATTTAAATGTTGGGTACATAATGTAAATTTTCATTACTGACACAAGTAAGTCCATTTTTGACTGCGAATGTCCGTGATATAGGTGAGTCTATGGAAGTCCTTGATCTTCATCAGATATGGGGATAGGGCACACCTTGACAACACTTCGTTTTAAAATATTGCCGTTCGAGGTACGTACACTAACAACACGTGTGATACCGTCTTTGCCTGGGTGTAGACTCACTATCCTTCCGGTTGTCCATTTGGATGGTGGATTGTTGTCATCCTTCAAAAGAACCAAGGATCCTTGAAGCTTTTCCATATCGGTTTTGAAACGCCATTTTGAACGCTCGTGGAGTGTATGTAGATACTGGGTAGACCATCTGCGCCAAAAGTGTTGAACCATGGATTGTAACATCTGGTATCTCGTGAAGTGGTTCATCGGTGTTGTTTGAATGTCAATGTCAGGTATGAGGTTAAGAGGATGGCCAACAAGAAAGTGTCCAGGAGTGAGGGTTTCGAGGTCGTTAGGGTCATTAGTTATTGGTAAGAGAGGTCGAGAATTTAACACCGCTTCCACCTGAACCATAAAAGTATAAAATTCTTCATAAGTAAGGGGGTTTTCGTCAGATACTATACGACGTAAATGATGTTTAAAGGATTTTACCGCACTTTCCCACAAACCTCCAAAATGCGGAGAACCAGGGGGATTAAAATGAAACTGAATCATATTATTTTTGGCATAGGTTTCAAATTCAGTTGATTGACAAAGTTTATAAATTTCACGTAGCTCGCTATTTGCCCCAATAAAGTTGGTGCCATTATCGGAATATAAGTGCTGACATAAACCGCGGCGAGAGACAAATCTTTTAAGCATGGCCAGGAAACCTTGAGAAGTCAAATCGGTAACCAGTTCCAAATGCACTGCTCTAGTAGCCAAACACACAAATATGCATAGATAGGCTTTGATGAATTTCCGGTTACGCAATTTCGAATCTTTTATCATAAAAAATCCAGCATAGTCCATGCCGGTGTGAAGAAATGGTCTTGATGGGTTAATTCTTGGTTCAGGTAAATTTCCCATAAGAGTATGTAAAGGTTTAGGGTTTTGTTTATAGCAAGTTATGCATCTATGAATAACATATTTTACAGCTGATTTTCCCTGTATGGGCCAAAATTTTTGTCTCACAAAAGAGAGAGTAGATTGTGTACCGGGGTGGAAGTTTATTTTGTGTATGTGAGTTATGATTAAATGAGTGAAAATGTGACTCTTTGGTAAAAGTATAGGATGTTTGGCTTGATAGTCAAGATTGGAATGTTGGAGTCTACCACCGACTCGCAAAACTCCAGTTTTGTCAATGAATGGGTTCAAGGATTTCAATTTACTTTGAGGCTTTAAGTAATTTTTGTTTTTCAATTGTACTAAATCTTTCGAAAATGTTTCACCTTGAATTATGGTAACTAGGGTAGTTAATGCGTGTTCACGTTCAAAAAGTGTTAATTGTCCTATTTGACGGGTATGTTTTGATAATTTCAAATTTTGAATGAATCGTAGGCAGTAAGCAGTCACATTAATCAGTTTATTGTAGTCAGAAAATTTTTCAAATAATGAAAAATTCGATCTTGAAGAAATGAGCAAAATTGATTTAGGGTTCAATTCTAGGGTTTCAGAATCTAGTTTTTTACGTTTGTAATTAGAGATATGAGTATTATTGGGCCAAAATTCCTTTGGCTTGGATAAAAAGGCTGGACCATGCCACCACATAGAGCAGGTTTTGAGGTCCTGAGGACTCATGCCCCGAGATATAATATCCGCTGGATTTTCAGCAGACGAAATGTGATACCATGTATTCGGATCAGTAATTTGCTGTATTTCTGAAATTCTATTACAGACGTATGATTTCAATTGTCTAGGCTCTAAAGAAAGCCAACAGAGAACAATAGTAGAATCAGTGTAATAGTACACCTTGTTTGGTTGACAAGTTGAAGCTTTTATGACTTTATTCATTAATCGAGATAGGACTAGGGCACCACATAGTTCAAGACGTGGTAGACTTACGGCTTTTAAAGGAGCTACGCGGCTCTTAGCAGTTAGTAAATGAACAGAAATATTGCCATAAGAATCTATAGAACGTGAGTATATGCAGGCTCCAAAAGCATTAATGGAAGAGTCACTGAATCCGTGAAGTTCAAAAGCAACAAATGTTTTAATTGTGACTTGGCGGGGAATTTTGAAATAATCAACTAAGGATAAGTGATGGGTAAAGTTTTTCCATACTCGGAAAATGTCTGTGGGTACAGGATCATCCCAAGCGATTTTAAGTAACCATAATTTCTGTAAAAGGATTTTGACTTGTAAAGTCATAGGTCCTAGAAGGCCAAGAGGGTCGAAAATCTGTGAAATAAGTGATAATATGACACGTTTAGTTACAGGTGTAGAGTTAAGATCGATGTTAGAGTTGTAGATGAAAATATCTTGTTCGGAATTCCAAGATATGCCTAGGGTTTTATGGTGATGAGATTCATCAAGTGTTAAGGATTTAGATTGAGTAAAGGGCTCGGTTATGTCAGATATTACAGATTGGCTATTGGAAGAAAATTTTCTTAATTCAAGTCCGTATGTTTCAAATATCTTTATAAGATTTTTGCGAATATTTAAAAGAGCTTCTTCAGTAGATGCACCGGTGATGACGTCATCGACATAGACATCATTTCTTATGATTCCACTTTTTGTGGGATAAGAGTTCAAGGTGTCTTCTGAGATTTGGTTCAGACAACGCGTGGCTAAAAAAGCACTGCTTGCCATTCCATAAGTGACTGTGTTCAATTCAAAATGTTCAATTTTGTCTTGAAAGTTGTCACGCCACAGAATTCGTTGGAGGCAACGTTGCTGAGGTTCGATCAAAAATTGGCGATACATTTTTGCAATGTCTCCTGTTAATACAAAATTATGCTGTCGAAAACGCAATATTACGGTAAATAAATCGTTTTGGACAGTAGGTCCGACTTTTAGGCAGTCATTGATAGATACTCCTGAAGACGACGTAGCAGATCCGTCGAAGACGACTCTGAGGCGAGTAGTTAGGCTATCACTCTTTTCCACACAATGGTGTGGAAGATAATAAGAGGGATATACAGAGTTATGGCTGGAGATATCTGGGTTTATTTCAGACATATGTCCGAGGCTTTTATATTCTGAGATAAAGTCGCAGTAGGATTTTTTTATATTAGGATTCTTATTCAGTTTTTGCTCAATTGCAAGAAAACGTTTCAAGGCGGTTTGAAAAGAGTCTCCAAGCTGAGAAACATTGGGCCTGAGGGGAAGGCTTACAATAAATCTTCCAGAGGAATCTCGATGGCTAGATGCTTTAAAATGGTTTTCACAGTCGATTTCTTCTTGGGAATATTTATTTTTAGATATTTGTTCGGTGGTTTCTTCGCAGTTCCAAAAAAGCTGCAAACTATTTTGAAGATCGTTGTTTGTACATTTTAAAGAGTTTGTGTGTTGATTATTTGTTGTCAGTGAATCAACTGGGCCACTTACTACCCACCCTAGTTTGGTGTCTTGTAAGATAGGATTATTTTTGCCCAATTTAATTTGGTTAGCATTAAGGAGGTTGTAAAAAACGCCTGCGCCTAGAAGTATATCTATATCGGCAGGTTTGAGAAACTCAGGGTCGGCTAGGTGAATATTTGTTGGTATATTTAAATTTGTGATGTTTATAGAGAAGGGAGGTATTTTTTCGGTTATTTTACTTATCACCAAGGCTGGTATTTTGATAGAAAAATTATCGTGAGTTGATTTTATTTTGAGTTGAGTTCGTTTAGAAATATTGGTGCACTTTTCGCTAATTCCTGAAACGGACATTTTAATAGGCTCAAAAGGTAAGTTTAACCTTTCAAATAAATTCTGAGTGACAAAATTGGATTGACTTCCATTGTCAAGTATGGCCTTACATACTATAGGCTGATGGTTTTTGTCAAATACCTCAATAAATGCGGTAGAGAGTAAGACAAATGAGTTTTGGTTTGCATTAGAACAATATAAATTTTGAGAGTGGTTATCTTCAATATTTACATTGTTTACATTGGGTAAAATTCGAAGATTCTCGTGTGATTGAGAGGTAGTTGGATTGTTTGAAATGGAGAATCGTGAATGAGTGGTGCTATTAGTATGAGCGTTAGTTTGGGTGTTATCATGGCATGGTCGATTGAGAGGTTTCATATGATTTGGTTGCATGTGTAGCAATGAATGATGCTTGTTTTGACAGGTCTTGCAAGTATAAGTAGACTTGCAATCACTTTGGCGGTGTCCTGGACGCA
>CAJUYH010009238.1:0-14084 GCA_910591685.1 Galerucella tenella
GTAAATTCTTTAAAGTAGTGTCACAAAGCAACTATCAAACCACCCGGGTTTGATATAAGAAAAATATATCAAATGAAATTTTTTCATCTACAAATGACTTAAAATTGTTGCCGTCACCCTCATCGTCATCTTTATGTGACCTGCAAACGATGCCATTCTCATCAACGTCATTCACTCACCAGTTAACACCAAATAACTCCACTGGACCGGCAATTTTAAGTAATTCACAGAATGCAAAAAATTGTGTTTCTAATATTAATATTTATAATAATAATTGTAATAATAATAATAATTTTTGGTCTAAGTTTTTTATACGTATGTTAAAATAAAATAAATTTTGAAAAATGGGTTGATATACTTTTTTGTATATACGGTCGTAGAAAAAATAATGTTCCTAACTCATGCGTAAAGTGTCTTTCCCGCCCTTGACCGCTTGCCCGAACTCCGCTTCGCGTCGTTCGGGTCAACTGCAGTCGCGTGCGGGAAAGTATCACTTTCCGTACTAGTTAGGAAAATAACTATTTTGCGCTAAGTATATCTCCACAGTGAAAATGCTGCCATGTAAGATTGACGTATTACAAAGCCCTCAAAAACCGGAATATCAAAAAATTGTGGACCTCGTTTCCAGAATAATTGGAACGTTTCATACTTACATCTCACTCGGTATACTTGTGAATATCTCGGTTATGAGGAAAGTAATATTGTTTTTCCAGTTAAATAATTTCTACATCCAAATATAATAAAACCGCCCAAATAACAACTGCGATTTCTATCGATGATTTATATCAATTATCCCAGAAAATATGGAAGGAATGTGAAAATTATAATTTAGTGTGAAATATATTTAAACAAAACAAAAATTTTACGTTCAGTTCGCTACTCTGGATTATGAGTAAGCAACTTCGATAATCGGTGCAGTTTTTCGCTGCTTAGTTAAACAAATAGGTAATTCCTTTGTGATCAATCCCCTGCTTGGCTTAACAAAATGTATTTGGGCATTAGAATCGACAAAAAAATTGCTGATTTTTTGAAATTTAATAGAATAGCAGAACTTTCGAATCTGTTCCAATCCAATGAATGGAAAAAGTTTCTATCACTGGAATTATTTATTTATATTTGCCAAAATGATAATTTTTTCATTGACTAATATAGTATGATTCTTTTACTATAATGTGTTTTCTTTTTCAGGTGAGTTGTATCTCAAAGCTTCATGAATACGTAAGTACATTATGATAAATGTTTGAATATTAGCTTGACTCCATATTACTCAACATTTTCAACGGATATTACGTCTCAAGCAGAATAACTTACACTACTTACAAATAATATTTTTATTATTTTTGAAAAAATGATCAGTATCATATTCTGTGAGCCGCTGATTGAGTAGTCAAATGAACTAAATGAAAGTCGCCAATCAATTTTTCACCACTTTTGCAATGTAACAATCAATTTCATCCGAAATTCAACAATGAATTGAAACTCTCCCACTTATTTAATATTTGCCATCGACTCAATTTTCCATAAGTCATCTTACGGCTCGAACCTCCTTACAAAACAACGGTTTGCGTGTTTCATCCACCGCTTCCATCTTAGCGGCACCAGGGTAGGATTCAAAGAACCCAATCATCAGACATTTTATACCATTACCCCCCTTCCATCGGCGGGGGGTAGCTAAATACAAGCATTTCGGATACCTAGCTCCAGTCAAGAGCTGAAAACTTAATCGTGAAAAAACTACAGAATATTCAGCGACCTCTTTAGTCGTTATGAGTTATGATTGAAGATATAGTCAATATCTTAAACAAAGATGCAGCTGTTAATGTCTTAATATAAATAAAATTTCACAGTGGTGGTTGATAGTACATATGAAATGCAATAACAGAAAATCCCAAAAAAGTTGGTTATGTTGAAAGTTATATTCAATGCTAACATCAAACTAATAATCTTGAATTTTTATCACTCCATGTTTTATTCATTGAATAAGATGTGTTCTTCGTTTGTTAATTCCTTTGAGTTGTCCTCAACAGTCCAGGCACTTGAACTGAATCTTTGTACTATTTCCCATGTTATCTATTTCCTTTTCAGAAGCTTCATGTCTTCTATACTAACTGGAGGAGTGCTCAGTAGTTGTAATAGTTGTATTATTTTCTCTCCAAAGTGCTTCTGTCTGAGTCCTTGTGGGTTCTTACAGAAGCCGAGTTTGTGAGTAGGTGTTTTATCATAGAGTTCCTATTTTCTTCACATAGGTTCACTAACTCTGCCCATTTGGTGCAAACGCTTCCTCAAGGTGCACTGTCTAGTCACCAGATCGGCAACTGTCTCCTAATGTCTGTTACCCAATTTCAATAGCCTAGTTGAGGGTTTCTTGTTCAGTAAACTCTTTGTATAAAGAACCAGCGTGACCTTGATAATTAGACACTAGCGTCCATGGTGGCGAAAATAAGCATCTACTTTGTAAGATAAATAAAGTATTATACTAGTTAGTCTATGAAATTATTCTTTAAAAAAATGTCAAGCGTTAAGTTATAGTAATTAGAAGCGGACTTCAAAAAATTGATTTCTTGGACTTACGATTGTCATTTAGCAAGAAAGGTGAACGTTTATTTGAGAATAGTCATGTGAAAAATGTTGAATAGTGGAAATTGTATAAAACAAGTGTGATAAAAGCTCGAATCGTATGTCAAACTTCTGTGTTTCTCTGTGGGGATACCTACTCCAAAAGTTAAATCTACAAAACACAACCAGCGTCTTTGGAAGACGAATTCTCCGGAATGTGCGAGAAGGCACACAACATCTTTATCATTGCATGGTGGTCATCAGCTAGAACATTAAATTCAAGTGAGAAGTAAGTAAGCAACTAAACATAATTCAAATTTTAAAATGTAAATTATTGGAAAGTATTGTGCCGAATTTTGAAATTTGAAGACTTTCATGGAGAGAATTGGAAGGGATTTAAAATGATACCTGTCTTGACTTCTAATGCCAAATCAAAGCTTATCTCTTTGATCAAAAAACGATGGGTCTCTGCGTTTTCTTAGGACGCAAACAAAGTCACTGATACCGGCTCTGTGTTCTTCCTTATCCAGTCTCCTGTACTCAAGTTTTACCGGTGAAACTGTGTCCTCTCCCACCCGATCTGCAATCAAAGGTCAATTATGACCTAGCCCATAATCTAACTTTTCCAATCGTAGGTTTTTTTTTGTTCGACCCAATGTTCTCATGTCTACAATACATAGACACCCCTTTTTCTCATCTTCCCCACACTAGTGAGTGAATAAATTATTTTGTGATAATAATGAAGATTTAACAAGTATTGTATATTAATAAGCTATACATTTATTGATGAATGGATTGAAAATAATATGCTGGATAACAAAACAATAAATTCAAAGGAAACGACAAATAAAATTCAACCTCAATAACCCCGCATTATAACGTAATACATCATCCAGATAAACGGGATCACAAGCATCTTATCCAGATTGAAATTTTTCAACTTTACTACGGTTTTACTTATTCAGGCAACCAGCCAAAATGTGGAATACACCCAAGAGTATCCCACTTTAAGCCTTCTCAATTATTTAAATTTCCTTAGAAAATGTATTCGTAAAGAGATAACTTTCTACACTAAATCAATTGCAGTTTCCTTATTCGGCTATACTATCAAACGTGTTTTCGTCATAATTCAATCGTTATCGTGAAAAATGCAAATTTATTTTTGTCCACATTCCGGGCAATTTTAGCACAATTGATTTATTGGTATTTCATTTTAAGTGACTCAGGGATTTGATTTTATCACAATATTCAATTTTATGAGTGTTATTACCAAAGTATGCTGCAAAAAATGCAATTTACCTCCCATTTAACTATTTGTTGTTTTTCTCTTTTCAAATTCTTCATTCGCTGCCTACTATGGTGAAGTAAAATTTCAAATATATGTCAACGTAACGCTAACGTTTGCGTTATTGTCATTTATATTCAGTAATTCAGTTTCATAATGTGTGTTTTATATTGTTCTTGATTGTATTTGGTGTGTGAAATGGGCGATGTGTGGAATAATTTGACTTTTATATCTCTTACTAAGTAAATAGAGTTATTTCGGTTCAGTTTCTTTGTTTTAATTACCTCTATAGAATGGGTAAGCATCTAGTGGCTCTGGGAATCATTTCAAGTTCGTACAACTCCTCATCATGCTTGAGTTCTAGGGTGTGCTGTAACCATTGTCTTAGTTAACCATTGGCTAACTTCGAAAGGTTGTTGTACAAGAAATTTTAGACGTTCTCCAACTGCTTAACCTTCAAAAATCTTGACATCAGAACCTATGGTTAAACATGGAACAATGCAATTCTACTTGGCATAGCTTGCGACAATGGTATAGAATAAACAATTTCTAATTTTTGTTCTTTCATTCCAAAAGCTCCGTGTCTCTATAGAAGTCACTAGTTCAACTAGGGGTGATTTTAGTAGCTCCAATGGTTGTATTTTTTTTATATCCAAAGTGCTTTCGTCTGAGTCTTTGTAAGATTTCATAAAAGCAGAGTATCTGAGTGGATGCTCCATCCCTTAGTTCACATTTTTTCAAGATAGCTTCAATAACTTCTCCCATTTTGCTTAGAGTTCAGTGTCCACCAGGTCGGCAACTGTCGTCAAATGACTTTTACACAGTTGGGAGATCCTTGTTGATCTTGTTCAGTGAACTCTTCGTTTGAAAGTGACCTTTTATCAACCTCCATTTGAATTGGTGTTCTCCATATAGCCAGTTCCTCTCTTATACAATCATTTGTAACTTTACAGTACGATATCAGATCTAGGAGTCTCCTTTAAAGTCTCCTTAAGCTGAATGGTCCGCCAATTCATCACCTGCAATGCCCTTATGTCCCAGCAACCATACACATACTCTGAGTTATCTCTTGCCAGCCTATTAAAGAATTCTTTACAGTTTTTCACCAGTTCAAACTTGGGTAATAATAATAATAAAGAGATGAAGTTGAGTTATATCTTCTTTTGTTATACAATTCTTTGGCCGAATCCATTTGTACATCCCCTATTCGTCTATTTTTTGTCTTTAAAATGCTAAGCTCTGTTACAAATTTGCAAAACCACTGGCTTTGTAAAGACTCCATTCTCTGGAACTTCTATTAATAGATTCCCGTGACATTCTAAAATTAATAAGTATACATACATTTTCCCGAGAAAATCCCGATTGGGAAGATAAAGAGGCGAAGTTAACTAAGCGAGATCCCTTGTGAATATTCAGTATATTTATGTAAATTCCGATTATGGTAATACCTATTTCGTGCAGGTCTGATTTTCTTTTCAATTCCGTACACCGACGCTTTCTGCCCGAGCCATTCATCAAATTGTTACAAAACTCAGACATGTGCAATATGTCTCAATTAAATATGTTCTTTGATGTGTTAACAATTCTTTTGATAAAAATAATGCAATCTTTTTATAACGAGGCTGGTTTATATTTTTCTGTACTTTCAAAATAACAAGATACTTTCCCAAGAAACCCTCCAAACGTTAACTCAAGTTAGAGGTTCATTTTTAATAAGTAATTTAATAAATAAGTTTGTGGACACTCCAGTTTTGTAGTGGTGATTCCCTCTAAGTATCAAAAATAAGTTCTTGAATATTGAATTATATTTGTACTTTATGCAGATGCGTCTTATTACCGCATATTTCGGTCAAGACTCTCAATTAATTGGTGCAAGAAGCCAAGAGCAGATATGGGAGGATAACCGCAAATCAATGTTACCCATAAATCAATGTTGGCTTAATAATCGAATAAGGGAGAATTCCAACTTTTAGTATTTATTAACTTCAAGGCTTTTCATGTCAGAAAATTGAATTTTTATGAAACCAACCACGTATCTCTCTACGAAACAAAGCAGTGCACCTATCAACAAATGTGATCAAGTTTGTAGTGGCATTTATTGTTCATGTTATATTGTTTAGGGCCGGTTTTACAAGAGAGATTTATACTAGGTATAGTTATTCTGGGTATAAAGTTATACCAGAATTTATACCTAGTTTGAAACTGGTTCGTTTTACGATGCTTTTTTACACTGGTATAGCAATTCTTGGAGTAAGAATTGCTATACCGGTGTAAAAAAGCATCGTAAAACCAACTAATTTCATTCTAGGTATAAATTTTGGTATAACTTTATACCCAGTATAACTATACCTAGTATAAATCTCTCTTGTAAAACCGGCCCTTAGTGGTATTTTCACTTCTCTTGATTCTCTTGGTTGATGTTTTGTTTAATATAATGAGTGGAAAAATACCTATATGCTTATGAAATCCTCAAACTTATTGATAAGTTCCAAATAGATGTGTTGCCTTTCAACTATTCAATGCACGATAATATATTGACGATGCACCAGATTGAGTTCGGATTAATCACTCTCGACCATTCAACTGCTTGAAAGCGATCCTGCTCATTCTATGATTCATTATAGTAATTTTATGTAATATTCATAAACGACCATTGTACTTGTAATAATTACTATGGTTTATTTACAATAAAAGGACGAAGAGGTACTAACCACAAACATTTAAAAAAAAGGTAGAACGTGTCGCGGGACACACGGTAGGAACTTTAGTTTCTTTTGAGCAAAACTTATGTAATACATCTGACGTTATAGATAAACAATTTGCATATTCCTCGCTGTTCGAGTAGTAAGCAAACCAGACTCTCACGCGGTAGACCCGGGTTCGATTCCACGTGAGGAAGTTTTTTTTTATCGTTAATTTAATTTTTAAATAATTCTTCTTCTTGATATTAATAACGACAACAGGTAGACGTTTGAAATATTTAGCAGAATATTCATTGGGTATAGATAATGGTACGGTACCCTTCATGAGGGAGTCTGACTGGCAACATCGTCTTATAACAGCATCGTATATTTAATAAGGGAAACCGTAGCATTATACAAATTGGACATTCAAGAGCTGTACGTTTACCACAAAAAAATCAGTGGAAACATAAAATTGCATTGTTAAATTTTCAATTTGAAGTTATCTTACAGTTTATAGAAATTTTTTTTTGCTAGATTTTTTCTCAAGTGGGTCGTGGAAAAAATATGCTGTTCGACTCGTGTGGATTGTCCATATCGCACTTGAATGATTGAGCCTACGGCGTCGTGCTCAAACTTCGTCCTCGTGCGATATGGCCATTATATCCACACTAGTTGCACAAACTACTATTTCTATCAAAATATGCCCTTTTACATTCAAAAACAACCTGCCAAATGTCAAATCAATTTATCCATCCATTTTAAAGTTATCGAATTAAAACATTCAAGTTTTCAAAATTTCAACACCCTGTATTTCGAAAAGTAAATGTGCTAGGCCCCTTAATCCTCATATCATTTTGTCCAATTTTACGAGAGGAATCTACATGCAAACGTTGTAATTACCCTTAACGCTCGAGATGCTTATACCATTTTTTGCGCGATCGTATTGAAATAAATTCCGAATCAAATAATTTAAATTTCTTCCAAATTAACGAAATGTCAAAAGTGACATTTATACTTCTCGATCAGTTTAAAATATATATCACTTTTCGACGTCTGAACGGTAAGTAAATCACTTACCGACGTGTTAAACTTAGAAACCAGTAAACACGACCTACCGTCCTGACAACCGATGCTGTAAATAAACAAAAAAGATCAATCGCGCAAAAAAAATTATGGAAATAATAGTAAAAATTTATCCGAACAAATTCAAGTAGATCACCAGCACTGCGAATACCAGCTCTTCATAGAATTTTAATACATCGGTGGTTCAGTGGTAGAATGCTCGCCTTCCACGCGGGCGGACCGGTAGCCTGACTCCGTGCCATGTAGTATTCTACTTATCGACAAGATTCTACATGAGTGGCACTCTGTATTCGCTGTATATCGACAAGAGACGATTTATTTGATCGCTTCTTCTCTACATCTCGGGACGTCTCGAATTCAATTGATTTTGACAAGAATGACAATTGTCATTCAAAAATTAAGAGAAAATTGTTTTTAACCTAAATTCCGTGACCTAAATATATTTTTATTACTGTTTTGGTAATTATATATTCAAATTTCAATAATATATTATATATTATTATAAATATGCGTGTGCGAACGGAGCATTGGCAGCTGCTATTACAGTGTTGTGAGGGCAATCCGGAACTTATAACTAACAAATTCAATGGAGTCCAAGGAAAAGTTAAGGGAAATGCCCTTTGGAGTAATGTAGCCTCCAAACTAAACAGTTTGGGGTACGGGGAAAAACCCGTAGAAGGCTTGCGAAAGGTAAGCATAAGGTTTGCTTAGATTAGATTTTGCTTAAAGGTAGTATCTAGGGAGACGGAGTCCTATGCTTGAGTTTTATTTTTATTTTTTTCCAGGCACTGACAGACTGGAAATCTAAAACAAAATCAAAGGCAGACGCAATTAAAAGGGAATTGGTAAAAACTGGTGGAGGTGCTAATGAATTACCGCCCTTATCCAATTTGGAGGAGAAGCTTCTGGCAATTATGGGCCCAAAGTCTGTTGTGGGCGATGAAGATGTGCCTGAAATCGGCTTTGACAATGTATGTGAATATTTTTATGTGTAGTACTTCTGTGACTAGTCTATTACATATCTATTACAGCAAGATTTATTTATTGCAGGTTGAAATACAAACAAAAGTAGTGAGGTTTACAAAGTCTGAGAAGCAAGCACTGCAAGCAGTACAACCAACAATTAAAAACCAAACAGATACTTTTAACTCCACTTTTAATAAAACTTCATCTGTTCAAAACAAGCCGTATAATCAAGACCATGATTATGGTCAACCAAGTGGTAAAGAAAATGATTGTTTTGAATCTAATGAAGATGAACAAGAGGAGATGAGGACGGTGAAAAAAAAGAAAACTAGCTTCTGCTCCAAAATCTATTAGAAGAACACCCCAGCAAAACCTACGCCTATCAAATGAACTCTTACAGTTGAATAGAGAAAGTATGGATGTGCTTAAAACCCTAAAAGATAATACTGAAATTATTGCCAAAAATTCCCAAAGTATTGCAGAGTCTTTAAAAATAATGGCAAGTGTCATGCAGCAACATTTAAATTCTTAGGGCAGGGTATTAATTTTATTACTTTGGTGCTCATTAATATAAAATGTTTATTATCAATTATTTATTAATTACTAGTTGCTAATGTTCCTTTTATTTCAAATAATGAGAATAATTATTATTCTTTGTGTTTCTTGAGTTCCTTTAGTTATCTAATTATTTAAAATAGTATTATAATTGGTTTTTGTTATTTTTTCTGAGTTATAAAATGTTAAGTGAAAAAAAAATTAATTTAATAAAAAAAATAAGTATGTTTTTTTGTACTAACATTTAAATTATGTTAAAGTGAGTTTCTGTACATTCCAACAGAGTGCAAAAGTTTTTTTTAGGTTTATTTAAATACCTAGTCAGTTTAGTTAAGTTTTTTTCCTAAATTGAAGGCTGTTTAAAATGATGTAACATTAATATAAAATCCTCTAGCATTTACCTAGAGAATAAAATGTATATAATAATAAAACAACAAAATGTTTATTTATTATATTATTACCTGTAAGCTGTTGAAAATAAAACCAATCTACCTGATAAAAATATTATATTAATTTTTTTGATACAAAAAAATTTCTTGTTTTGGGTATATGATTTATTTGAGTGTCTTGAGATACATATGTGCCTAAATTGCAGAAACGTGTGCAGATCAATCAAAATTTTAATATTATATTGTGCAATTGCACTAATCCATGATTATAAAAATGAAAATGAAAAAATTTTATACACAAAAAAACAACTTAATGCCTAAAATATCTTTGAATAAGATTGTTCCTGGCTTGTGCTCCTCCCTGGATAATGTTGCCATTGTATGGTAAATGAGGAAAATCCATTCTGTTTGGAGGTCCTCTTATGACAAATTCATCATTTGATCTTCCCTCGGTGCAAATGTTGTGCAAAAGGACACAAACTATCACAAAGTTGCCAACTTTTTGTGGCGAATATCTCAAAATTTTTGACAAGCACAAAAATCTCCCTTTAAGCACACCTATACATCTTTCAACACAATTTCTTGCTTGAATATGGCACTGTGTATAATTAAATTGTGGAGTCCCTGGAGCTGCATTTTCGATGGGTGTCATCAACCAGGGCTCTTGAGGATACCCAGAATCGCCCAAAAGCCACGAATTGCCGTTGTCATTGTGTGCAGCTTCCATTGCCCTTCTTGCAATGGAGTTCCTCCATATATGCGAATCATGGGAAGCTCCCGCATGCTGGGCATTGACGCTAAGGATTCTCAGATTTGAGTCACAAATTATTTGCACATTCTTTGAGTGGTATCCTTTTCTGTTTAAATAGGCATGCTCTTGTTCATGAGGCCTGATAATTTCAATGTGTGTTCCATCAACAGCTCCTACTACCCCTGGAAAATTAAATTTCTCCATGAATCCCGCTTTAATTTCATTCCTCTTTTCCAATGTTAAAGGGAATTGCACCCAATTGGCAGTAAAAGTATCAATAATTGCCATTGTAACATCATGAATTGCTCTTGACATACTTTGTTGAGCAACTGACACATTGTAACTGCGGCCAATAACTCTTTGGTATGTACCAGTAGCAAAAAAATGCAAGGACCCAAAAAATTTTACTGCTGATGGAATTGCCACTGGATTTACATTATTGGTTATTGCTGGAATAATCCCATTTAGCAAATAATATGCCATATCTTTAGTTAGGCGAAATAATTCCTTAAACCTTACATCTTCTATTTGGAAACAATCACTATTGTCACGCATTATTCTTCTTCCAATATTTTCTAGTCGAATTACCTCTAGTCTTTCATCCTCTTCAACAATTAAATTATTTAAATTATTTATCGGAAGCATTGTAATTTATAATTAATTTTTTAGCACATCCAAAACACAAATAAAAATAAACAATAACGATGACAATTGTTTTGTTTGTCAATTTTCCTTAGGTAGAAATCAAAAGTCCCTAAAATATCCCCCAACTTTATCTTAATGTTTTTAGAATAGCTAGTAGTTAGAAAAGCCTCCCCGAGATTTACCGAAGTGTTGTCGACAGTGACACGGAGTACGCAAAAAGGCTACTGTCGACTTTTAAAATAGATTTCTATTATAGAAAGCGACTTGTAGAATTCTATAGTGCACAGAGTCCCGGTACGGGTTCGCTTCCCGGCCGAACCATAGGAATCGCTGCTTCGTAAACGAGAGAGAGACTCAGGAGAGAGCACACGCACGCAAGCAAGGCACATAACGAATCATTGTAACATAACGTAAGCGTCGCGACCCCTGGTCGCTAAAACATAACCTGACGTAAAGAACTAAAGTTCAAAAAATTGGCTTCAAAACAGTCAATAGGGAAAAAATCGCTTTGCTTGGGGCGGTCAGAGGAAGTGCGCTAGCGTTGTCAAAATGGAGGCGACCGTTGGCAATTAACAATTGTCTTATTACACTTTTCGGAATCCTTCGGATTGATTCATTCATAAACATTTATTCACAGTATGTATATCTGTAGAAGAATGTGTGTTGCAATATTTTATTTGAATGGGTCGATTAGTAATTTAAATTTTTAATATTCATTTGTTATCGGCACATTGTTGAATTCAATTGCTTCTCGAAACAAGTGTATAACACTTATCGAGTATTCATTTATTCACAGCTAGACTCTATACTTTTTACTTTGTATTTTTACCATACCGATGTGAATGAATGTTATTATTGTAATTATTATTAACTTGTCAAACTAATGTTATCAATTTATAAATTCTCCAGTTCAATCATTGCACGGCTCTTTCGCTTTCTACAATGCAATTATTGCTGTTATTTTGCGATAATTTCACTCAATTTCCCTACATCGGATTTTTGACAGGTAATATTCACTGAAAGATATTTTTTCTACGAGCGGGCGGAAAATTGAATTTTCCACACACATTTTAGTGTTGAAAATTAATTTTCCCGCACCGTGTGGAAATAATTTTCCACCTCAATATATCAAATTAATGGCAGTGGTGATTAAATTGAAAATTTGATGGTAAAAACTAATGAACAAATTCTAAAGTTGAGTGAATCTAGTAGAAGTGTTTAAGCCGGTAAAAAATCTGTAAGTACAACGGCAATCCAATTAGATTTATAAATATTATTTAATTAAAAACGTCAGACAAACAGTAAAACCTCAACGAGGCGATATTAAAAAAACAAAGGTCAAACGATAGATATTAGTCTATTATCGGGTCGATTAATGAACAGAGATTCCGAATAAGCAGGACCGGAGCAAGGATAATTTAGTATAGTCGGTTGGCAGGTGAGGTGATAGGAAAGGTCAGCCCGCGTACGTATCGGTTGCTGAACTGTAGTAGGACGCTGATATAAGCGTGCGGGGGACACTGATTCTGTTGCACTCTTGACGGCCAATAATGGAGAGTGATTCTACAGACGAGGGACACAAAAGAAGAAGAGATACAGAAGACGAAGAAAATCTCGAACCGTTTGGGAAAAACAGAAAGACAGGGAGAACGCCAACAAAACCAAAAAAAGAGGAAAAGCTAGATAAAATTCTGGAATTAATGCAGGATATGAAAACAGAAATGGTAGGTATGAAAAACGAAACCAGAGAAATGCGGAAGGAGCAAAAAGAATTTAGGGAGGAGATTCAATCACTAAAACAAGAAAATGAGGAAATAAGAAAAATGTATGAAAAAATAGAAAAGGAGAATGAAGATATTAAGAAAGAACTGAGAACTATTAAAACAAATCAAGAATGGGCAGAAAAGGAGAAAAGAAAGCATAACGTAGTAATGACTGGTCTTAAGATGAATATAACGGATAACAATGAGTTAAGCAAAGCAGTCACCACTTTCATGGAAAGTCAAATGGAAATACAGGTACAAGTTAAAGCAGCTCACAAGTTAGGAGAGAAGACTGTGCTGATAGAACTAGATAATGGTCAAGAGAAGGAGAAAATAATGAAAAATAAACAAAAATTGAGGAATATAAAAAGCGACAGAATATACATAAATCATGATCTAACAAAGAAGGAGAGGGAAAGACAAAAGACAATAAGAGACAGGGCACATAAGGAAATGGGAGGACGGTTAAGATTGGATTTAATAAAATAACCATTAATGGGGAAGAATGGATATGGGATAAGTTATCTGAAAAACTGGTAAGGACAAAAAACTAGCACAAAACAAAGGGACAAAGAATATAGGTGATGACCAGGCAAGGAACAAGGAAAAGATAACGGAACAAAAACAACAGTCAAATAAGAAAGGAAAAATACAAACAAACAAACATAAGAAAAACAAGGAAAAAATAAAAGTAGGCACATGGAATGTTAGAACAATGCTGAAAACCGGTAAAATGGCAGGAATAGCTAAAGAAATGGATAAGTATAATTTAGAAGTACTGGCACTGCAAGAGATTAGATGGAAAGACGAAGGAAGAATAGATAAAGAAGGATATACCCTTTACTACTCGGGAGACAAAAAGCAAGGAAGAAATGGTACAGCATTTATGGTAAATAAAAAATTAAGAAATAAAGTACTACAATTTCAAGCAGTAAATGGCAGAATTTCAAGCATAAGAATCGAAAATAAACAAGCAAATTTAACCATAATAAATGTCTATGCACCAACTCAGGAAGCAAATGATGATCAGAAAGAGGAATTCTATGACAAACTACAGGAGGTATGGGAAAAAACACACAGAAATGATATAAAGCTAGTGATAGGAGATTTCAATGCACAAATTGGAAAAGAGGAATACAATGAAAATGTGGCAGGGAAAGAAACAATACACTGCAAGACTTACGATAATGGAGCAAGGCTCTGTAACTTTGGAACAAGCCTAGACACATATATAGTCAGTACAAAATTTCGACATAAAAAACAACACAAAGTAACATGGATGAAACCAGGAACAAATGAAGGCAATCAAATAGATCATGCACTTATATCGAGAAAATGGCTGAAAATAATAGAAGATACCCGCTCATTTAGAGGGGCAAATGCAGACTCTGACCATTTTCTAGTAGT
>CAJUYH010009239.1:1757-14084 GCA_910591685.1 Galerucella tenella
ATATATATGTATATATATATATATATATGTATATATATATATATATAAAATACAATTGTGTATAGTAAAAGAGACAATGCTATATATTTTCGTTTAATTCAACTTGATTAATTGTTATAAATTGACTCGTATCATGGTATGTGATGGTATAACATTTTGAATCGCCAATTATTTTCAATATTGCTTGGAGATATAGTGGATAAAATAAGAAAAAAAAAACAATTGTGTAAGGAAAAGAGGGCGAGTGGTGATGAGAGAGGGAGAGAGAAAGAGAGACAGTGTGAGTGAATGATTTGTAATGAGAGAATAGAAAAACTAAAGATTCAATTTTTTGTAACGAAAGAAAAATGAGTTTTTTTTTTTCATTTGTGAAGAAAACAATTGCAAATTGACGTACACCTTCGAATAATTAATTGATTTTAAAGTTTAAATTGCAAAAAAGGAAATAAAGATAAAAACAAAAAACATCCATAATGGTAGGTTATAATTTTTTGTCTAATCAATTGATTGTGTCCTTGATTGAAATAGATGAGAGTGCGCACGCTATATTTTCTCTGTTTACCGCATCATGCGACTATCTTGATATGCTATAATATTATCATACTCATATGTATGTTGATATATTGCAACTATAGTTATTGCACTAGGATTATTTGACTCGCGCGTGTGTGCGTGCCGTTCACTCTCCAAATCAACTCTCTCGCGACACTGTCGCAATTCCGCCATAACACCAAATCACCATTTCAAGAAATACGTGTAGCAGTATTATAATAACATGCATTAGTTGTGTAGTAGCATTAATAGTCTGTGCGAATGAAATCCACCACGTGAAGTTGGAGTGACGCGAGAAAAACGATACAATGTATTATTTAAGTGTGAATTAAAGTGTTACAATTTGTATTACCTACATTACATTAATTGTAGTAATTGTTGGCAAATCGAAGATGTGTTGCAATGCAAGTATAACTTTCTACGTACTATACTGCCAAAAGAATTATGTTATTTTCAATAACGTTATTGAATAAGTAATGACACCAATAATTCATAAATATATCGTTTTTCGCGAAGAAACTCATGGATGCTTAAATCGAATAATACATGTACAATCCAACAGTTACTCCATATTATTTCATATAACGTGACAATTATGGCAATTAAAAAAAAAAAAAAACCACATGTCCTATCCATAATTGTATAGATAATATAGTAAATTCATGTTTTTTTATATAAATATATCATGATGGTAATGCAATTGTTATGATTAAGATATGGCTAAATTTGTATTGAAACAGGCAAATGTGCATCTCAGCTGTGTGTGTGGGTGTGTTATTATATTAGAGATGATATATCAGATGACAGTGGACTTGCACCAGTCGACAGGTCTGAACAAACATAGATAGCAATGAAGATGCAATGGGCTGTTAAAAAGGGCGAATAAGCACAGAATGGGCGGGGCAACATGACTATTACGATGAAGAGGTGGAAGAGGAGACGAAAATCGATAGCTACTTCATGCCCACTTCACTCTATATAATAATTAGTTGATATTCCCTAATATATATATATATATATATATATGTATAACGCTGATAAAAAAATATTTTTTCGCTATTACGTGATGAAAAGGATAAAGCAAGATTTGTTATTTTCTGTGAATTAAATGGCGATATTTGCAATTTTTTACAGTAATATGCGACATTCAAAATGGCAATGCAGCAGTTATATTTTTATTTTTTGATAATTTATTATTTATATATATTTAGATAATAGATATTCATTTTCATCAATGTTCCATAACTTTTTATTTGAATGAAAACTATGCTATTTACATTGAATGGTTTAGGTAGATGTTTGCACGTATTTTCACAACGGAATAAAATGCGTGATAAAAAAAATGATTGTAGGGATGTACGCACATAACGGCGCCCATTTATCTGTGTCTTCTTTTTTTTATTTGTCCCCGACCTCTACGTTACAATCGTCAGTCCACACATCGCCACCGTTTCTCCATAACTGACCTACCACTTCATTTTTAAACCGGTTTCCCCTCATCTCATCACGACTTGTTTAGTTGCCCAATGTTCTACTCTATATTACCAACAATTACCATTTTCTCAACACCAGCTGTGGCGTCTTTTGTCCATAATATTTGTAGGCTTTCCGCTATTTTTCCGTATTAATTGTTTTGGTATTTCATAAAAATATTGGAATTATGCAGATATTTCGTTTTGAATATCAAATTATCTTTATGAAATTAAAAAACGACAATATTACAATTAATATGGTCACGGTGGATACAAGAAAATTTTTTTTTACTATAAATCTTTGTAAACTGTCAACAGCCATTTCGAACGGCACATTCTCACAATGGGATAAGTAGTTTTGGTGCAGTTGTCATACACAAAAAGCTTGACTAGGAGAATATATTTCAAGTACAATATGGATAGATAGATATTTAAATTTATTCATCTACAAATAGTTGAAATATTAATATTATCTTTCTCCCACAAATTCAAATAATGATACAATGCAATTGAAACACAAATTGCCAAAAAGATAGTTTGATCAAATGATTTATGAGACAAGAGGCAAGCGCCAATACCACCATTAAATGTTATATATATTTTTGTGTACTCTTTGGGATCTCATTGTGTCATTTGCAAAATATATCGCTATTATAAATAAACAATTCTATTAGAATATCAGGTGAATATTGTAATGTACGCGTATATATAAGTATTATTCGTCATACAATGCCAATGTATTTTTAGTTTAGCATTATATATAGAATGCCGTTATATTTTATATTGAATTTTAGTGGTTCGTGCACAATACCGGTTAGATAAGACGCAATGAAATGAATATTGTATTTAGAGCTCACCGGATTTGTATCGTATAAGAGGATGGCGAAGAGGATGCCCGATCTCTGGATCGTCCTCATACTTTTATATTACAGTAATTTATCGAAAATGGAAAAACGACATTTTCCATTTTTTACTTTTTCCATTTCACTTTAAATGCCACACGATACAAATCAATGATGAAGAAATCATATCTAAAAATATTTCTAAATAGTAATACATAAAATGAGATTTATCACACAAATGATGAAAAAAATATTTTTTGTTTTCAAGTTAATTGAATTTTTCTTAACCGCAATGCTATCTGTTATCACCAACTATGGATATTAATTGCTGAAATATATGCAGAAATGCAAATTTGTATATTTCAATTTTAGTCTTCAGATGATAATGCAACAAAAGAATAAATCAAATTATATATATATAAACACAATTGGCGGTCGAATGTTACCGCAAAGAATTACATAACGTATTGCAGTCTCTTGCAATCGTGTAATTTCACACAGGAAAATGTATATCTCAAAAGTTTATACGTGGATATGTACAGATGTTATTATTTATGCACGACAGGAACATGCATCTACAGCCCAACACACGTATACCAACTTTTATCTCGAATTCTGCTATACACATTCATAGAGACGTTTATGCATATTTATCTTTTTATCAATTGAGCATTTTAGTACATTCCATGTGCAGCAATCGGGCATCAAAGTTGCATAATAATGAGAAAGAGACTGAATTAAAAAACAGGAGGTAGAAAAAAAACCATTCAATTGTGACAAGTTTAATACAAATTATACAATAAAACGTTTATAAGGCACAAAATTATTTTTTTTTCCAAAGATTACATGTCCATAACTTAATATTTCCATTTTATTTACAAAGAGATGCATATGCGCTTCCTTTCATGCATGCAACACTTTTTCTAATAATATCGTTGGCACTCTTGAAATTCAAGTTTTTCAAACATCAAAAATTGTGTGAAAATTGCATTGAAAAAAAAAAACAAACAATGAAATAGATGCCATTTTTGTCATGCTTGAGTCAAAATAAATTGCACAATTTCTATGACGATTTTATTAATTTGAAAATCACTATTTGAAATTGTAATTGTGTAAACATATAGCTTGATATCTTCACATATGGACCTAATGATTTATTTTTGACTTTTCCATGATATTGATGACGATGGTTCAATTGAAAAACAATAATTGCAAGAGCACAATTCAAACAATACTCTTTACGTTAAGTAAATTAATATTTTTTTTTTTTTTTTTTTTTTTTCAAATTTGTTCACTAGTGGAATCGTATAATTACACTTTGTTTTTTGTTCTGTTATGCGTAGGCCTAGTCCAGGTGGGGTTGGTGATAATAACGGGGTTCAGGGTGTTCGTGGCAAAGGTTTACCACATGTTATTTATTGTCGCCTGTGGCGCTGGCCCGATTTGCAGTCTCATCACGAATTAAGGGCCATTGATCATTGTGAATACGCTTTCACACAAAAGAGAGACGAAGTTTGCATTAATCCCTATCATTATCAACGAATACAAACTCCAGGTGTGTATCTATCTTTTCCTATTTTTTCATTTGTCATTATCTATAAAATATGAATTTGTTTATAATTCACGGAATTTATGTGCAGTTTTACCGGCGATATTGGTGCCACGACACAATTTAGGTGGAGACGAATCCATTCATTACAATACCTCACTCGAGGAACTTAGTGTTAGTGTACCGGAGAACACAAGTTTCCACGCTACACTCAATCATCGACACAATAATCAACAGAATATCGCGCAGTCTACTCAACAGCAACAACCAAATATCCCGTATCAAGGAATGCAGGTAAACAATTTCAATAGCTAGTGCTGTTGCAATGTTCGTATATAAAATTTCAAAGTTTATTTAGAGGCGTTGCAATTCTCATCACTCATTGATAAAGAATCGATAAAGAAAGTATTGGTATTGTTACTACTTGAGTTAATCCAAATATAAAAATATCATTATTTCAAGTGAATCGTAAACCTATCACAACAGTAACCTAAAAATTCATTGTATTCATATAAGATGTTTGAAATGTTGCGTTTCCAATTTACATCGACCATTTCAACAAAAAACAACTTACACATTCACAAGAGAGATTTATATTATAATGCATCAATTGCACTTATTCATTATAAAAGAAATCAGTTGTTAATAGACAGGTTAAATGTGCGGATGGAGTTTTGAAAATGTACTATACAATGAGTATTAATTTGGCTGTTGTTGTTACACAACTGCTGTTTAAAAAGATGGGAAATAAACCTTGCGATTCTTCTAAAATATTCAATGGAATTGTTTAAATTGTAAGCGGGAGATTGGGCAAAAAGTATTGATGTCGCTTCATTTTGAACAGAAGAAGAAGTATTTTTCATAACTGGTTAGGTCCATAAAGGGCTATAAATAATTTATGATATTACCTGATGTATAGTTTGACTTAATACCAATACTTGTTTTAATCACTTCTCTTTTAATGATAAAAAACGGTAAAGTTTCTCAACACTATGAAACGTAAATGAAAAAAGTAGCCATGAAATTTTGACAATATTGATAAACAATGTAAATTATGATTGTATATGTGATAATATGAAAAGTAGAATGAAAACGGGATGTGAAAAGTGAAAGATGATTATGAGGTATTTCATAGTAACTGTGCCAACGTCAAATTCCTTTTTCTTCAATTGCATCTGAAATATCCTATTATTATAGTGCAATTACGGTATTTCATACTTTTTCCCAATATTTTTCCCGCAAATGACCATGGTGATTGTGATGTATTTGTTGAAAAAGTCAATCACGAATATCTGCGGTATGTACCTGAAAGCATTTCGTCTTACAGAATTACTGCGAGATGAAAATCCTTTTTTAAAATGGTTGGCGCGCTTGCAGTAATACATGTCATGATATAAATGAAAATGTAATAATTAAGTATAGATAGCATATTTCAGCCATAGTTTGCCGAATTCATGGGGAATTAACCGGAAAAATTGATAATTAATAATTATTCATAGAAAAATGATACGGTAAAAAGTGTGTGAATTGATAAATTTTTTGTTTCTCACTTATTGGAGAACGAATGCAACTGTTTGAAAAATATATGAATCAATTTAGTTACACGTTTTTCGTTATTAATTTGATAATAGAGTATGCAAGCCACGAGTCCGGCGAGCGTTGGGAGTTTAGGAAGTGTTCAGGGTTCGCCACATCCTGCGCCAGGATCAATGGATCCACCAGCCGATACACCGCCACCAGGCTATATAAGCGAAGACGGCGATAATATGGATCACAATGATAATATGTCATTATCGCGTCTATCACCTAGTCCAGTTGACGCACAACCAGTTATGTACTGTGAACCGGCATTTTGGTAAGTTTAGTAAAATTAAACAACAGAATTTCACTTGATTAACGTGAATAAATTTTCACTATTAACTTTATTTCGCAAGTGGTGAATTTAATTTGATTAATTTAGGTGTTCTATAAGCTATTACGAGTTAAACACGAGAGTGGGCGAGACATTTCACGCTTCGCAACCGAGTATAACGGTTGATGGATTCACGGATCCAAGTAATTCTGAACGTTTTTGTCTTGGTTTATTGTCAAATGTTAATCGAAATACTGTGGTGGAACAAACGAGACGGCATATTGGTAAAGGAGTTAGATTGTATTATATTGGCGGCGAAGTTTTTGCCGAATGCCAATCAGATTCAAGTATATTTGTTCAAAGTCCAAATTGTAATCAACGATATGGATGGCATCCAGCAACTGTTTGTAAAATACCACCAGGTATGTTCAATTATTCCCTATTTAATGGAATATTGTTTTGTATTGTACGACAGCTTTACTGCTACATCGTTTCAATTACATTTCACTTTTTTCCTTTTTTATTATGATATTGGGAATTTAGTGATGTTTCCTTTCAGGTCATTGATTCATTTCTCCAAAAAGAAAAAGTTATAACAATGTTTGTTAGTATATGAACGATGATTCTAATTTGGCCATTTGTTTCAGGTTGTAATTTGAAGATATTCAATAATCAAGAATTCGCCGCGCTATTATCGCAATCGGTGTCACAAGGGTTCGAAGCTGTTTATCAATTAACAAGAATGTGTACAATCCGAATGAGTTTTGTTAAAGGATGGGGTGCGGAATATCGTCGTCAAACCGTAACCTCAACACCATGTTGGATTGAGCTGCATTTAAATGGGCCATTGCAATGGCTCGATCGTGTATTAACGCAAATGGGCTCGCCACGTTTGCCCTGCTCCTCAATGTCATAATTTACTCCATATGTTTAACACACTTTGAAAAATATCAATACAAATGCGAATAAACAACCAAATTGCAGAGATATAAAAGAGAATTGAGACAAAAAGGCAAAATGAAAAAGGAGACAATGAGCGAGATTTTTCGTTCGATTGAGAGTGAATGAATGAGTAAATGGAAGAATGAAGAAAGTGACGAAAACAAAAAAATCTGTATGACGACAATTTTTATTTCACGAATTAAATTAAAAATTCGCAAGATCAACAGAAGAATGTTAGTGAGATTCTCGTATACAAGCTCAAAAATATTACTTCTATGAGAGTAAAGAATAGAGAGAGGAGTATTGTAAACGTTGCGATAAACCGTTGTGTGTTCTGTAAAAAAAAAAAGTGGAAGAAAACCCGGGTTTTTTGTTTTCATTCTTAATTTTAAATTATTTTACCCATTAACAAACAACAAGGCGAGAAAATAAATTAAATTGAACGATAAGAACACCAAAATTCTCTCAGACACAAATGTAGATGAAAAAGAAATAGAAAAACAAAATGTACAGGAAAATTTTTAAACAATATATATATATACATAGATATATATGTATATGTATGTTTCTTTATACATACATATGTGTATGTTCAATGCTGAAATAGTTATTCGGAATTTTACATATTTTTATCACTGGGACAAAATATAATTACAGACGTATCATGTACATGAAATTTTACATGATGAATAACAAAGACATTTCTATATAGTATCAATTGACCTTATCTTGGAGATACTTTCTCAATGATAATAAATATATATGTTATATTAGCATTGGATGTGTAGGGTGGGCCTTGAGTGCGTTGCCAGAAAAACTCTATACCCTGGCCCCTTTGTATCACGATTTGTTTACTAATTCATACGTGAATATCGCACGCGCATAAGTTCATTACAATTAACAATTTGCTTTTCCTTCCATTTGTACTCTTGAGGTTATGAAATGCACAATCCCACATCATGAATTATTACATTAAAAATATTTTCATACGTTTTAAGAATTAGCGCTTGTAGTCACTTGTAACGAAATAATATAAATATTTGTGACATAGGTAACATTAATCTAAGAAAAATGATAGATCACATCTATCCATAACGTTAAAATCTAATTTTTGTTATTGACAGTTGAAGTTATGTTTTTTCCGCAATAATTTCGGATAATATACTTTTTTTCTCGTTTTAATGCATTAATTGTGATATAAAATATATGTGTGTGTGTGACCGCGTGTATGCATATTGATACATATATAATTATATATATGTGAACAATATACGTTGAGAAAAAAAATATTGAAATACAATCAAGAACATATGTTACAGAAACACGATTATTTCATATCATTCACATACATGTTTGTTTCAATGACATAAGATTTAATTTTATTATTTTATTGTATATGTGTTTCATAACCTCTAAAAATTAAACAATTAAAATTGTAGATTGTCGCGCGTCGCTTCGGTCATTGATTAATGCATAAACAATTGTAGAGTTAAAAATGAAATATCGAGTCATGTCATGCTGTGAATGTATATATTTTGTAATGTACCAAAACCCATGGCAAAAACTGAGCACACATCGTTTTTATTATTAATAATATTATTATTCTTATTTCATCTCATTATTTTTGTTTTTTTATTTTTTATTTCATTTTTTTTTTTTTTGCGTTAAAATTTTGGGACATTTGTTACTTTTGGGTCTATGACTACGATCTTTCACCACAATCGAGATATAAGTGAATGAAATACGCAGTGAGAAATCGCCAAAGACAATGGCGATCAAATCGATAGTAAATAAAATTGAAAAGGGAAAATTGAATAGAAAAAAAGAAGAGATTTAGGAGAGAAAAGAATCGAAAAGTCTGCTTGGTACAAGGTAACAAGATGGGAAAATATCGCTACGTATTATGGTGTCTTAATTAATCGCTATTCTCATAAAGAGTTTAAGAAAAACATTATTCTTTATTACGAGTATAGATTTAAAAAAAAACCATCCGCATGAATTCTACGAGAGATAAATAAAAATATCTCATATACTTATTAGGTTGTCAAATATCTCCCTTCCGCTTTTTTACTCTTCTAAAGCATTGAATAAAGAGCAAAAAAGCGGAAGGGAGATATTTGACAAGCTAATATATTAAATATCAAGGTAAAAAACTCAACTTTATATAAATTAAAAAAATTTTAATAAGAATAAGTGAGAGGCTAGATATGAGCCGCGGAATACGTGAGATAATGGAACAAGAAATGATAAAAATGAACCAACTTAATGTGCGATTTGATGGCCTTAGAGTAGAAGAAAAGAATGAAACAAAACTAAAAACAAAAATTCGATAGATTCATTTATTCTCTAGTGATTCTGTGACTAGATTTATTGAAAATTTGTGTCATAGAAAATGGGCAGCACAATTAAATTATATCAAACATGGACGATACAGTGATACACGAGAAGATGAAGAGGGAAAAAGAGAGCAAACTTCATTTGGATATACATAAATCGTATGAGTTGCTGTGAAAAAAATAAACAAAGAAAAAATTATGATTATACCTTATTTAGAATGAAATTCTTTATATTTGCGAAAAAAAAATGTCTATTTTATGATGAAATTTTTTATTACAATTCTAAATTTCTGTGTGTCGTCCGCGATCGACGAATAAAAAATAAATAAAACGAAGAAAAGAAGTAAAAAAAAAAGAAGAAATTATTGAATAAGAAAAAATTTTAGAATTTGAAATTTTGTTGAGATCATGTGCGCGCGTATTGTTCGTGTGTCAACAGGTAATGGAATTATTTGCGATTTAGTAAAAAAACAAATATTATATTGACAAGAATAAATTTTGTTTGTACACATTTAATGTGGGCTTTTTTTTCTATTCATATCTATTTTTAGAAATTGGAATTTTAATCTTTCATGTTCGATTATGATGAAATGTCTTATTGAATCACACAGAAGAGTAATTTTATCGATGCCTGTATAGAATAACGAATATTTCCATTTTTTAATATATTATCGAATAAGATATGAAAATTGCGCATTTTGTATTCACATTAAAATTTGTGAAGTCATTATTAATAATATTATTACCATTATTTTTACTATTACGAAGTCGAATTTTAAATATTATCTAATGTGTAACAGACCAGTTTTACAACCTAAAATCTCCGAAGGCATTGAGTGTTCTTCATCATTTGAAAAAATTTTTCCTTTTTCGTACAATTCCATCTATAATAAGTATAACATTTATATATATAACATCTAATATTGTTCGAATATTATCGAGTATTTTCTTTTTCTCACATTGTTGTTTTTATTTGTCGTATTTCCGTTGATCGTGATACCAATATTCCGTTATTGTTCAACTCATTCTAAACACATATACATACTCATTAAACTTATTTGAAGAACAATTTTTATCAGCCAAAAAATTAAAAATATATTTCATGAACTTTAATTTATCATTTCTTTTTTTCTTCCAAAAGAATCACTAGTGTGTTATAATTGTAGAAACGTAATCTAAATATTGTATTACTCAATATTGGTAGATGACATGAAAGTGGTGAATATAGAATTGAATCAGTAACTATTCGCGATATATTTGTTTCAATTGGAAGTAATGAATGTTCATTGAAGAAAGCTGAACTACGTTGAGTATTTTTTTTTTTCCATTTTTCATGTCGATATATTCAAAGAAACAATTGTTTTTCTTCGCGCAATTTAACACTCGTTGTATATGAATACCACAAGTAAATATATACACAATAAAAAAAAAAGATCTATATTCGATAAGACAAACAACATTATACCGTGACGTTCACACATCGCGTCGGACATTTTATTTCGTTGGTATTAATTAATTTTTAGAATATCTCGTATTTGAATACTCAAACCAGTGTTTAAACATACTTTAGATGTATTTCGTTTGTACAAGTACATACCAAAGCTATAGGTATTATTGATATTGACAACAGTAAAATGATAGTTTTGATTTTATATTTCATCTTGTAAATTGCAATCAACATTTGTTGATTTCTCGCTTAACAACATTTATTTGTGCATAACGAATTGTCATAGATATGAACGAGAATAGAATTAAAAAATAAAAAAGTAACAAGAGTCTTCAATACAATCAATTAAATGAATTTTAATTTCATTTTTTTCTTTCTTATTCGTTTTTTCCATACAATATATCTATACATACATATATATGTATATATATTGTTTATTAATGAACAAATTGTGGGAAAATTGATATATGAGAGCTGTGAGAAAGATAGTCTGAAAAACAATAGAGAAAGCTCAGGATAGGTATGCTATATAAGGAATTATGCGTGTAAGACTGTATAATAGGCTTATATCAATAAATCTATTCGTTAAGCCGAAAAAAAAAAAAAAAAAAATATATTCTCCATCATTTATTATGAAATTTTATTTGAAACAATTTTTATTGAATTGAATTTTAGTGCACAATAGTTGGGATAGATTATAAAAATGGGGATAAAAAAGTGTATCGGGAATGGAGTGTAACGCCAACTTCTTTTAGATAGACTCATTGTAATAGATATGATACAAACTTGTATTCTACATAAAAGAAAGGAAAGATTCACAATAGATATATATATATATATATATATCTGATAGCATGTGATATCTGTGGCAATGCTTCATAATTCAATAGAACCTGAAGAATATTGTTTCAGTTTTGTCTTGTTTCTATATACCATTACAATTAATTGCACGATATTAAATTTTTTTTATCTTTGTGACATCACACACCCTCACACGCATGTGTGCACACATAAATTTAATGGTTGTCAATGGATAAAAAATTCTGAAACTGTCATCTTCATCGCGTGCAAATGATATTTATTCAAATGTCGATTAAACAAAAAATAAAAGTTGGTTATCAAATATAAAGTATAAATAACGCGTCTGATTTATGTTGGAACGAACATTCGTAAATTCCTTCATTTCGATTTATTTTTCTATTAATTCTCTGTTGCTATATGATAACGATTTTACAACTTAAAATTAGAAAACATACAATGCAATGAATAATCATTTTAAGTTGCGATATTACTCAATGATCAACTACTATAAACCGAGAAATGAAAATAAAATGA
>CAJUYH010009240.1:0-14083 GCA_910591685.1 Galerucella tenella
TATCTTTGGCGTTGAGTATTATACGATCAGTGGAACAAAGTGGACTGAAAAACATTTTTATTTCCGCATCTGCTGCACACAAGGGATAATGAGGCAAAATTTCAAAAATATGTTCAATCAAACGAACAGATATTTAGGCTAGAAAGAAAGCGGGCTGTTTTGTTAGTTTGAACCCGGCTTCAGGTTACTTCGTATGTCTATTCGGAGATTCTCGAGTAGCTCCTCGTCAGATAGAAATAAAAAAGGCTGAAAGTGTCTTTCTATAGACATATTTATACCGTTCTGCCCTTGTTTATGTTGATTATCGTGTATGTTCTGATTATTGTTTATTTTTATTTAAAAATGTAAATATACGTGCAAATAAAGGCGTCACTCGTTGCGGATATTTTTCAGCAAAAATTTATCTAGCATCTGGAGAATTGCCATTTCCCGAACCATACACAAAATGTCTATCAGCCACTTCAACGTTTGTAGCCAATGCGAGTGCACGAAAATTATAAAATTTCAAGTTTCAATCTTAAAATTTATGAAAAATAAATAAAATTTCACTCAGCACTTTTTAGGAGTGAAATCCCATGCTGCTGAGAAAATTATATCACATTTTATAAGGACTCCTGAATATTTCCGCATTTATTTAGAAGCACCCTCTATGTCATTTATTATGATTAGTTTTCAACAATCGGACAAAATCTATGAACCAATTTGGGTGTAAAAACAAATCCTTGGGGCTTGATTAGTGTGACATTTAACATAATTTGCACAAGCTAAAACACCGCATCGCTGGTAATTTAATGGAAATGACTCATTGCCCTTAGTGACCCTTTTGTATTAACTGGGGATTAAACGTTTGGCGAAAGGACTGAATACAGGAAAATTCAGAGTTCGAAGTCCGAGAGGGTACCCATAATATACAGTGTGACCCACTTAAGATCGCAACACCCAGTTATAGTTTTTAATTGACTTTTGATTCAATTCAAATTCTGGTGCTTCAAAAAGGAACTATTTTTTATGTATTATGTGTCAGTAGCACTTATTTGTAGAAGGCAGAACGTCAAAAAAATATTAGGGATGCACGCATTAACCTTTTAAGGCTTTGATTGTAACTCCTCTGCCAGAGCTTTGATTATTTTTGCTGACAAGGAGGAAGGGGGGGAAATCATTGTAGTAAATCTGCTCACGTAATACTTAGATAATTTTTTTAAATAATGATGGTTTGAAGCCTCCTAAAAATGTACGCTACTAACTTCCAATATTATTTACCCTATGTTCCCAGATTCTCTTTATTATCAGCAGAAAAAAAAACATACATTCGATTGGTAGGAATCATATAGCTCAATGCCGTAAACTATTATATTATGCTATCGTTAGTTAAGCGTTGCTTGATTTTACATATCGATAATTTAACTCCCGATAGACTGAAACTATAGTGATTATTCCCTTGTTTGTCTTTAATTAAGATTCTAAATTGGATATTATGTGCAACGCTTATTCTATATAATTGCTGACATAAAATTCTAACTGAGTGGGATCAATATCATGCGCTTAATTTGCTCTTCAACTCAACTAAACTATTAACTAGGAAAAACTGAGATGAGAAAACAGAAATTAGCTTTTGAAATATTTGAAAGTGTAACTCTTAAGAGGGCAGCTGTATCTCAAAGGTAATTAGAGCCAAAAAAAGATCCAATGTAAGATGAGTTTGTATTTTATAGTCTGATGATGATAAAATTGTTCACCGAAACTAGTTGCAATACACCGTTGTGTTGTGGGATGGAACCAAAGAATGCAGTCTTGTCAGGATCATCCTGGGCGGCCCTGGGAAGCTGGCACCGAAGAAATACTTGGCGATGACCATGGAAAACCTACCTTTAACAGTGGGATTTCTAGCTGGCCACTGTCAGCTAAGGAAACACCTCCGAACTATGCAGGATGTGTGAACAGGAAGATGAAACTGTCAGGCATGTCTTATGCGAGTGTCCGGAGTTATCGTCAATAAGAGACTGTGTGTTCGGTGAGTCTTGGCCTACACCTGCCGATATAAAGGAAATATCTCCTAGTGACCTGTACACCTTCCTGGGAAGGACGGGATGGACGATGACCTGCTAGGAGGACAACTCCTCAGGAGGATGTTCAATGGGTCACATGTGGCCTAAGTTCTGTGAGCCTACACTCACCCTACCTACTTTATAGATACAGATACATCGTTGTGAAGTTTAATTGAACATTTACTGCAAAATGTAGATTGTAATAATTTTATTTGGAAATATTACAACAAATAATGTCAATTGAACATTTTTTTTCTATTATCTCCTTCAAAAATTGGATCTTCCTCTCTAATTTTAGCGCTGAAAGAAGTACAAATAAACTAAAAAAACACACAACGTCCTCAATTAGGTATAGTTTATCTCTTTATCATCTCGTGGCCTTGTTTTTTGTCGAGTATGACCCCAGTTGATTTAGCTACTTTTCCTCCCTAGAGAGAGTATTTTTAATAATCCTAAGAGTGGTCGGAGCTGTGATTTACAAAGTTCGATATTTGTCATTTAATTGGATTTGTTTTATTTAAAATGGAATTGATCAAATTTACACTCACAAAAAAAGAAATGGCTGGAAATAAAGGACTATGCAACCAATCCTTGTATGTAAATTGGCCCTTGGTAATATTCTCCCAATTCTCGACCTTCTGAAATGTCTCGATGGGGCCAAAGTCGTTCCATTCGTCTTCCTTTAAATCCTCAGTTTCCCAAAACGATGATAATGGAATAAATCAATCCTTACCGACATGACATCGATTTAACGAGTTAACCGTTTAAAAAAATAATTGTATACTGGAATGAATCAAATACTATAGCTTTTAACAGGCCTTTTAGGCCCATAGCTTTGTAATTCCCCTTCATACTTTTCTATCTCTGGCCTTTTCTCTCCATCGATTCACATTCTTTTCTTTCAGGTCTCCTAGTACCACTTCCCTCCAACTTTTCCTTGGTCTGCCTCTTTTCTTTTTGCCTTCCGGAACTCTCCATGCTATTTATTCCACTATTCTACCCTCCTTTCTATGTGCCCTAATCACTGAAGTCTTCTTGATGTAATAGTTGCATCTATTTTAGGTTCATGATAAATTTTATATAATTCTTCGTTAGTTCTTCTCATATACACCCCTTCTATTTTTTTTCCTCTCAGAATTCTTCTTAACATTTTCCTTGCCCATCCAATTACACTTTCTCTGTTTTTTGCTTAAAACCCATGTCTTACAACTATACAATATCGTAGGCTTCAATATAGTATTGTACAATCTTAGTTTTGATTTCCTGGACAGATGCTTTGACCGGACTAGGTGATTTATTGCTCCTGCACTGGCTGCACTTTTGTTGGCTTTCATGATTCTATAATTAATTTCCTTTTATTCACTACAATCACTATTTAACAGGGTTCCTAGATATATGAACTCTTCCACTTTTAAAATATTGAATTCATATTCACGAAATTGTGGATGCTTAATCCTCTAGCTCTATAAATATACGTCACCTTGACTGTCAAGACATCACCGATATCTCATAATTTGTCCCAAAGAATCCAATCCGAAGTTATCACATTTACCAACCAATATATCCCTTATTGTTTTTATTCTAATCTAATTTTCTCTTTATCGTCAATATTTACGACTTCCTCAACTATATATCAAGTTATCAATTTTTTTTCTTCCTCATAAAAATAGGTAGCTGGTATACGTATTACTAGATTTGGTTCACCAAGCTATGCGACCGACATCCGGAGACCTTTGCGTCTTTTTCACCGTTATAGTCTGGTCTCTGGAATAACAGTCTGATTTATGATCCAGAGAAGGTCGTTTAACTAAAGGGAGAGACTGCTGCAGCACGCCCCCACTCTACCACTCACAGTTGCGTCGTTAAAATGTGTTAAAATAATGATAACGTTTAAGACAATCGACGTAACTATAGTGATAGTACTGATATTGTTTTCAACATCTTTATATTCTGTATGTGCTGGAATTTTCCCAATCAATTCCTCCACAGTTCCGGACCGCCAAATTTTGCAAATTTATCCAGAATCTACAGAGTTAAAATGATTTTATTACTTCCATCCAAAATCCTGTACAGTATTAGCTACGAAAATTCTTTGTGTGCTTAGAGATCAATTCAGTACATTTAAGTTATCATAATTTGTTGCAAATAATTCGGTACTTATAATTTCTGGATATGTAAGACCAGAAAATCAAAGTTTGGAGACCCTATGGAAGTAGTTATAACTGAAAAATATTGAGACTTTCCAATTAGTCACATTTTGGCATCAATATCTACCTTCCTATGTAGCTGTTTCCAATTTTGTAGGGTACAAAATTTACACTGGCTTTCAAAATAATTCCTAAAATTTTTCGAAAATTTCCCACATGTAATTTTCAACCAATCAGAACGTGTATTTCTAACAGATCACCATCGCAACGGATGAATTATACTGGAAATTTTTTTTGACGTTTATAATGACAGAATATTATTTTTGACAATCTAATTTTTATTTACGTTCACATGATAATTTTGATTCTTTTCAACTACAAGCTGAAATGGTCTCTTAATTCTTTGGACCATTATGATTACTGTTTATATTAAAAACGCAATTATTATATATGGCAGGTTGATTGGAAGTTGCTTGTTCTTGATTTAGAGATGCTGTTGGAAATAAACACATTTGGGGTGGAATTTTCCTACCGAATATCCGGAATCCGGAGATTTTTTGACCTCTAGTGGTATTTCTAGTGAAAATATTTCTTACATAATACGAAATATACCTATACAGGAACGTTATTCTTTTTGTTATTAAAAGAGTTTTAAGGTGAATTGTGACAGATGTGGCGAGAATATTCTGAGGCGTTCATGCAGTTTTTTTCATATTGATTTATTTATTTGGGTCTCTAGTAATCTGTTATCTAATTTTCATTTTATCTGAGAAGTCTTCTTGTTATGGTAAATTTCATAGTAACGATAAGGTACACGTAAACAATATCAGGTGAAATTCATGCAATCAGACCAGGGATGTACTGAATAGCCACAGTAATCGGGTTGGTGATCTCATATTAGGAAACATATATATCATCAGTAACATATCGTAAGCAGGAGTATATACAGAATAAAGCAAAGCTGAATTTCGTAAATAGACCTGTGTAAATATATCTAATTCTATGAATGCGCTGCTTCACCCTACAGCTGCCATAAAAAAATTACGATATAATATGGATTTAGTACACAGTGGGTATGGAAATTGTTCAGAGATGGAAAAAAGTATAAAGTTCCGTGGAAATATTAAAGGGCAAAAGTGAGTTTAATAAAAAACTATACTGCATTATTCAGAGGTTATTTTTTTTACGTTGATGATTCCTGACATATAACCGTACATTTTTAAAGATTGCTTGAGGGTGTTTTTACATTAAAAATTTCAACAAATCGCCAGGTCAGGTCACTATATTAGTTCGTATACATCGGCTTCACTATTTAAGCTTATTTATTTCCGTTGTGGGAAGGTTCTCAAAAACTGTATTGTTCTTGAGCTGTCTTGGGCTTGTTAGAGTTCCAATTTAATTAGTTTTTCCGACGAAGTCGTTGAATACAGAGAAGTGTGCTTAAGAACAATGGTTTTCTTCAAGCAGGGTGTCATTAATGTGTTGTACGTCATGATAAATGGTGTATAATGTAGCGGAAGATACTGTGTTTTGAGTCGGTATATAGACCCGAACCTACTTATTAAAATCGTCCTTTAAAATCTTTTGAAACTCGAGGAAGGAACTTGTTCCTGCTTTATAATTGGCGAGGTATGAGTTACATTCGGGGAATAATTTGAATGTTTTTCTAAACGTTTAATTTATAGTGTCAAGGGGATTTTAAAACAAAAATAATATTGTCAAAACATTTGTTACAATGGGGTAACAATTAGGTTGGGCGTTGGGCGCCAATTTTGTTACCTATTATTTATTTAAAATAATAAGGCAAGATAAATTGCAACGGCGACTCAATGTGGAGAGCACCTAAGGTGTGAATTCGGAGACCAAACTAATATCAATTCAGGGAGTAGTCTTACCGGTTCGCGGGTAATCCTACTTTATTTAAGTTATTGAAGTTATATTGAAGTTAATGAGATAATAAATGAAGTTAAGAAACCAAATGAATTTAATAAGTTAATAAATCAAGTTAAGAAATGTAATTAAAGTTAATCAAGAAAGGTAAGTGGGCGCCACCCTGAATAATATTAGTCGACTTGTTTTTCACCTCACCACTCTCTATCAACAAACCTGGAAATGTTGGAAGGGAAGGAGTATGAACAACGTTGTTAAATTTACAAGTTGTATAATGATAAAAAAATATCACAGTAAAATATAAAAAAAATGATGGTTTTGTGTGTTGAAGCACGTTGGTTTTAAAATGGTTCACTTGTTTACTTCCCTTAATTTTCCAAGTGTCTGAGATGAAAACTACTTCGGAATTGGCAGGTACAGGTCTCAGGTACAAAGTTCAGGTACAACTTCCAGGTACAAAGTCTCAGGTATGTCTCAGGTACTGAGTAAGTTACTAAGTTTCAGGTACCAAGTCTAGGTAAAAAGTCGCAGGTACTAAGTGCATTCACATTGAATGCACTTTAGGAAAGATAAATTTTTAAAGAAAAGATAAATTTCAAAACTCAACTCGACTGCTTCATGGTTCACAGGAGAAAGAAAGCTTATTCTCACTACTCGCTATTAAATTGAACCATGCGATGAGCAATCGACATACGTTGTATATTCCTCTCCTGTTCACATGCTCCGCTTCGAGAAAGAATTTACGTATTCGAAGTGTGTTCTTAATTTCTTTCTCTGTATAGGAGAGAAGAATTGAAATATTTGACCAATATCAGTGTATACTGAACCTCACCAACGTAGATTATTCGTCGCACATTAAATGTAAAAATTTTGCCTTTTAGCGATGATCGGTGCTACAGGTTTTCGACGAGAATCACATGTTGATAAGAAAAAAGGACTGGCTACTCGCCGTCCGGTAGATATTTAAATATTCCAATGATAGTGGTCAAATATAACGTTACACATTACTAATGACTTTTTATGATGACAATCTATTTATTTATCTCATTCAACCTGTTAGAATATGGATATGCCCTACCACTGGCTCGAATTTGTATGTCGCTGAAATAAAAAGGGATGTTTTAATAGCTGAAGGGGATTTTAAAAGCATAAATGCAATATAATAGACATGGAAAAAATACCTGTTGATGTTGTAAACAGTTTTAACATTGTTTTTAATGTAGGTATTCATATTTCATGAGTTTTTGATTGACAAGGCAACATAATATTGCGAACATTAACCAAATACAATAGTTTCTTTATAATGTTTCCATATAAAAAGATAAATAGATAAATTGTGAATCAAGAAGTATCAAAATGTCAAGCTCAATAATTAACATAGCCAAGTAGAAAGTACGATCTATCCACCCGGGTCAATAATAAGTATAGCAAGCGCCAAACGTAATGGCGAGCCCGCCCCCTTGCGCGAAAACTCATTTTCAATGTTACCTCCCACTACAGCTCTTGCAAGAGACATAAACGCTCTGTACAGAGGGTATCATTAGTTGTTCTCCAATTCTGTTGGCGTTTGGCTCTGTCTGAATAATTTTTGTACGACACTGACCGACAAAGGGCTTATCGAAATTCAATAGTAATTAAGTTAAGAGAGTCTATATTTGGCGATTGCAGTAAAATAATAATCAAAAAAAGTTTTATCAATAAAACTATCTCTTCATACTAACCTGCTGTCTCAAATAGAGTTTTGTTTCTTCATCGTTAAGATTTGGAAGATTTGCCAAATGCATGGTCGTAGTGAGACCTGTTCGTTCTGAAAAAATCAAAATAATAAATTTAGAAACCGGAGTAAAAAACGTATGAAACAATAATAATAGGAAAAAAAAGTCTAGTCATTTCTTCATGTGAGAATTTTTATGAATAAATAACCTCTTATAACAATTGTATTGTACTCCTATGCTTATTTTTCGAAAGTTATTACGGAACTTCATTCTCAGTTTGATGACTTATCTAAAACTAAGATTTATATTCGTCCCAACTTGCTTCCTGTGCTGCTCTGACGTGACTTTAATGTTTCAAACTAACACGTATAACACAATTATCAATTTCGAACCATTCTATCGGGAATAAGTTTGTAAATCTTTTAGTACTTAACGACTATAGTTATATACTTTTATTTAAGTGGATAACTTTGCCAATATCCATTAGCAGAGTTACGCGTTCGGCTAGTTCTTATTCACTCCAATCAATTATTTAAATCTAGTGGATTAATGGGTTGAGCCGAATTAAGCTTGGCGAAAGATTAATACTAATTGTATCCATAAATTTATTATTAGTTGTATATACTGTAATATGGAAAAATCTCCAAACTGGTCGATAATAGACTACTGAATCTATTTCTCAATATATAAAGTAGGTATAATTTACTCAACCTTAGATAACTGGACATTGTTCCAGATCAAATGAAGTCATAGTCGACATAATGCAACTAACAATGAGGTATTATGATGACATAATTGATTAATTAATGCACGGAATTAGAGGGTCACTTAACACTAGCAATAATTCAAATTTAGTTATTAGGATTGGTTATTAAATGTACAAAAAAAATAAGAATTTTCGAGCATTGGAATGAATAGAAACATTTTGTAAATGATAATGCCTGGTATTATCCCCATAGACTCAACGTGTGTATCATCACAATATAATCTTATTGGTCACTGAAGTGTTGTAATGGTTGAAATTAGTTCGTTATTGAATTTGCCATGTGCTAGATATTGCTAAACACTGTCCAAAAATAATGTTGGATTGTGATTACTTTTTGGTTAATGGATACTGAGCATACAGTTTATGTTTTTGTGTAATAAGTGAGTTTTAATTGAAATTGATAGATCTTTGTAGATGTCAAAGATAATAGATAAATACTAGAAAAAGTTTTTGATTATCGAAGAGCAAAAACCGTTCACTAAAAAGCTACAACTACTTCCCTGACTATATATGCCACGAAGGACATTGAATTTCACTCATAAGCTTCCTGTAAATTCTGTACTCTTCAGTATTTTAATTGATCCAGTAGCTGGACGACCTCGATGTTCTCATGCCACTGAAATCTTCATTCGACATTCACGGAAAAGCCAACGGTCGGAAAAGTGTATCGGAAGCACGACGAAGAGAGTCTCGAAGACATTTGAGTTTGCATTTTAAGAGATGTATTGAAGAAACTGCCTTTTTGTCTACACCAGAGATAATTTTTTTATTGTTCCTATTGAGGAGACTCCTTCTGTCCATTTGCTACTTATTTCGATGTAACAAAGTAAGAGCTAAATACTTTGAAGGTGTATCAAAGCCTTCGGGTGTTTTTGGGCCATACGTTTAACAACAGCTAATTGCTTAAAGTAGTTCCTCCTTACTGATTGCCCAGACAACTTTATTCGATATAAGCCAGGTCGTAGTTTACTGCTGGAGGTATCATGTCGAAGATCATCAGAAGAATGTTGGCGACTGTTAGCGACTCCCATTAACGTGAAGATATTCCCATCCAGATGTCCTTACAATTGAAAAAAATTGTTTTGGATTCAGAAGCTAAAATTGAAGTCACAATTCACGAGAATAATCAAACTACTATCCAAAATTGATTTCCTGGATATCGTTATTAAATGTTCCTCAACATTTTCTCTGAATTTTTGCTAATATTTCCCAAAAAATAGATCGATGAGTCATGCCGTCTCTCATTTTCCACATATTATGTTGAATGCTCCAAAATACATACATCGAATATGATATGAATATCCGGGCGTTTGCTTTCAATTTGTACTCGGTACTAAGCGTCCAACTTCACATCTTTTATGTTTGAGAAATTCTGGAATTTCTGCGACATCAGGCGAGAGACTGCATTCAAATTTTTATGAATAAAATTACAATGAACGTGAAATTCTTTTATATTTTAGTACAGTAATTGGTTTCCAATATACGATTTTTTCAGAAAAGATCTTCAGTTATAAATTTCCAGTAATTTGTTGTGATAATAAATAAATGAAATTGTTTGGTAAGTATACAGTGTTGCTTGAATCATGAAAAAAACCTCAGTATAATATTTCTACCTCTAAAAGTGCTCAGTGAAATTCAAATTTAATGTTTCAATAGTCCCAGGACACTAATAATAACAGGACGAGTTTTCATTTGTACCATGGCTAATTAAATGCCCTCAAATTCCATACGCCTATCTCTACATAAACTGTAGAAACTTAACTCATTTGATGAATGGAGAATTTTAATAATAACATACTTACCCCCCAGAGCACTGTTGGACGTATTGACTTTATCTTTGTCAAAACATTTACACTGAGTTTCGAAGCGGTCTTCAGATGGACACGTTCTACATTTGCTACAATCTGTAATAAAAATAAAAACTGTTTAAAAAGTTGGTATATATTTTATAAATATTATACAGTATAATATATAGGAGTGACGATGGGACAAACAGGAAAAAGAGCGGGTGGGTGCAAGAAAGAATACTCAATGGAAACCAAGCTTACTGCAACAATGAAAAACTTCTGAAAAGTAAAGCAATAAATAAAAGTAAACAAAATACTAATAAGAGCAGTGATTGCGTATGGCTTAGAAACAACGGTAATAAACAAAAAAGAAGCAGAAGACTCAAGAATCTTAGAAAGAAAGATTCTTAGAAGGATACTGGGGCCGAACATAACAAGAACTGGGGAAAGGAGACTCAAAACTAAAAAAGAAATAGAAAGCGAGTCAAGCAATGAGACAATCGTGAAATGTATAAAAGCACAACGGCTAAAATGGGCAGGACATATTATGAGACGAAAGCCTGGAGAAATTATAAGGAAAATAACACAATGGACTCCTCTATGGCCGAGAAAAAGGGGAAGACCCAAAGAAAGTTGGAGGAATCAGATAGAAGATGATACAAAAAGGATGGGAATCAAAGAATGGAGAGAAAAATGCAGAAATAAAGCAGAATGGAAGAAAATAATTTCTGAAGCCAGGGCACACAAGAAATTGTAGCAATAAGGAGTGAAAAGGGAGTAATCCATCCTAATAAATGGATCTAAAAGTGCATTAGCGTTAGCCACAATCTAGTAGATTAAAAGGCTTGATGATGATGATACAGTATAAAAGAGAAGTAATATCACCCAGGTAATCTTGGAACATCGCCGATGGTTCAAAACGAACCATGGCACGACAGAAAAATAATCTTCTTCAGCTTTGATGAAGCAGAGACGATTGCAAGCGGAGCCTTAAAGTACCAGGAGAGAAAGACTGACAAAGCTATTAGCAATCCAACTACTGAGTCTACATTGGTGAAAAACTGTAAAACATATCTCAATTGGCTGGCAAGAGACAACAGAGTGTCTCTAATTTGGGAACCGGGGCATGAGGGGATGGCTGGTGATGAACTGATGGACCAGGAGACTTTATAGGTTCAGAATTGTTCTATAGAATAAGAAGGAACAGCGTAGACAAGGAACTCTCAGGCTATTGACGCTAGGTGAGTTACCGACCTGGTGTCTGGACACAGAATCCTGAGAAAACATCTGCTCAAAATGAGCCAGTTAAAATTCCCCCTGTCCAATTATTGATCTGTATTGAAAATACGAAGCTTCTGGAATGGTTGTAGGAAATATGAGAAATGGTACAAGTCCCTGTGCTGTTGAGCACAACCCAAATAAATGAGTAATCTCTATTGGAATATTCTTTGATTAAAATGGGAATAGGTACTTCAGGCTTCTGGATAAAGGTTTCCAGTTGTTCTAGCTACTTTTACGGTACCAACCTGTATTGTTTGATGATTATTGGGGTACGAAAAGTGCAATATGATCGTTTGTGTGTTTGGAATTTCCGAAGATTGCTAATGCTCCAAAATGCTATCGTCTACCTTGTTATTGAGCCAATAAAGTCGGCGGACGTGCGGTGTATAAAGTTAGAGATAAAAGCCTCATAAATACCGGAATTATCTCTTATTTTACGCTTGAGAAATTCCCTTGTCTGACACAATGAACAAATATAAGTTGAAGTGGAAGATTTTATAATCAAAATTTTTCAAGGAGACGTTGGAAAATATTTAGGGTAATGGCGAATGAAATCTGTTGGATATATCCCTAAATTCAGATTGTTATGATGAAACACTTTAGGAACCAAATAGTTTTCGCAAATTTATTTTGATATTGATAATATTACATTTCATATTATTTTAAGAATACAATCAGAAGATTCAATGTAATAGAGGGTGGACCATAAACATTTTTTATAGGGACATACTGTATATCATCTTCATTAGTAGGTAAATTACTAAGATGACACAGATTTTAAAACTTGCAGTTTCGTCTTATATCTTCTGTAAGTTCCTTGTAGCATTACCTATTATTTTTCCTCTTATTTTTTTGGGAATCAAACCACAATAATGTTTTTTATTTTGACGTTTCGGTAGCGTTCCAGCTACCGTTGTCAAGATTAACTAGTAATAAAATAATTTTTGGTCCCTATCTGACACAACGGAAAAAATATGACAACTGGACAAATAAATAATATTTTGAAGTTTAAGACTACAAAACTTTGCTGTTAAATTTTATTAAGGTCCATTCATAGTAGATCACATCTCTGGTAAAATGTGGAATAAAATATTTTATTTTATGACATTCTAACGATATGATAGTCTACTAGAAATGGAATCCAGTGAAGTACACGTTCAAGGAACGGTTTTTATTGGGATTGGGATTGGGATAGCGCTTTTTTTCGCTTATTTTGGAAATGTGAATAAAACGGTTTGTTGTTACTTTTTTGTGTATGATTATTTTTGTTTTCAAAATATTTATAACTCAGTTTGGTGATTTTGTGTATTGAAATGTGTATCGATTAACATCTATTCCAATGATAAATCATAAGAAAACCTGGATAAAAACTTATGATGCTATCCTGATAACGCAGGTAATTGATTATTGGAAATTTCTCTTTCCAACATTGGTAACCAAATTTGACTATATTCGGCTGAAATACTAGCTACACATTTATCTGCATTTGGTTGTATTAAAGCACTTTCTTTGATTCTTCGTCTTCTATTATTGGGCTCTTTCAATATTATTTTTGTCGAATCCCATTGAATTTTATGCCCCTCTTCCCAAGCATGTTTACAAATTCCTGACTTAAAGAACTCCCTATCTTTGATATATTTTTTATGTTCACATATTCGTTTTATACTTTCAACCCGTTAGTACTGATTCACTCTTCATTCAAAATATTGAGTTCCTAGACGGTAAGAATGATCTTGAAATCTTGACTATTTCATTTTCCTCGACTTCATCCTATGTATGCCTCCTCTGTGACAACGGTAGTCTTACAAATATCAATTTGATAAAGAGCGTAGATCGAATAATGTGTAAAATACAATATGAAGAAGACTACAGCCTAGCAGCTAGCAGCTAGCCTAACAGTGACTTCATATGATATTCGCAAAAAGTTTTTTTGTGAACAACATACGAAAACATATATATAAATCAGTCTTTTCGCCTTGGCAATTATTTTGAAAGGAGCCAAAGCACATAAATCCTTTTTTATAACTGAAAAGCTGCCGTGAATCGTCGATATGAAGATATATATTGGCATTTTGAATACATTATCCTTTATAAATTTCAATACTGCATTTTTTAAATAGCAATAAAGCCAAAAGTTAATTATTAAATTTGATATCCTGCCCATCTACTTTGGGCGTGCAGTTTAAGTTTTACAAGGGATTAATTTATTTGTAATTATTCTTAATTATTTTATATTTGTAATAATTAATATAGCATGTGGCTACGATTTTTTAAAAGGGGTTATAAACTGAGTAAAATAAAAGGGTATGGTTTTAAATGAAACTAACTGTTTCTAAATGACTCCACAATATATTTGAAAAAATGTGTAAATTGCAAGTAAATTATTGACAATTGTTTCGATAAATATATCATCGTCAGAATGACAGAAGTTACTTTTGACATGATGTATACT
>CAJUYH010009241.1:0-14081 GCA_910591685.1 Galerucella tenella
AAAAACGGCTATTTTTTCAATAAATTTGTTATTAACTAATGAACCCACAGGTTTTGGGCTTACCAGAAAATTCGTAATCAGCGAGCCAAAAAATATAAAGTAAGACCAAGTTACCGAGGGGACATTCAAAAGTACACTCAGCCCCCTTCCCCAAGCGCTAAATATTAATTGCGAAAAGTTTTTCTGAAAAAAACCTACACTAATACTGGGCTATATCAGTTTGTAGAGTGAGGTTCAAGGAATAAGATGGCGTTTTTAGTTTCAAGAAATATCGTATAGGTCCAAAGTTATTAACAGTCAAAGCTAGTGCGAAACCTACAATTTCCTATCTTCAAATGCTTACAACTTTTGAAATATGCATTTTACGCAAAAGTTGCGGGAGACCTTTTCCCCTAAGAATATGACGAATTTCATGAAATAAAATATATTGTCCTTTTTGGAAAACAACAATTTCTATTTTTTTTGCAATATGGATCAATTTCCTTACAATATATCATTAAAAGAACCATTGTTTCAAGTAGGTACGTATTTACACGTTTTTAACAAATGTAATAATTAGCTAAAGGTGGTCACATTTTTACTCCCGTTCATTTTAAATATTTTGAATTTAAGGTTAATATAATAATACAGACGACAAAGCAAAAATGGAAATAATAAATTGTTACAGTTGTGTCACTAGCATCTCCATCTGCGGTTACGGTTTCCACTCCACCTGTTTTTAATTTCTGTGAGATCATTTCGACGAGCCTTGTTTTGTTTCTTTCATTTCCAAGGAAATGTTCTTGGTGAACGATGCTGGATGCTGGACATGATTTCACTGAATTGAATATCAACTGAGGTTTTTAGAAGTCCCTTCGCTCCTGCTTGCTTGTGCTTGTGCTGTTTGTGTTACCATATCCATCAATTATGACTGTACAGTGACGTTTTGATACGTAGCTCAGGTACTGATAACAGATGTCTAAAAAATGTTGATCCACAAGCAGCCGTTTCTTGCGATGTTGCAGGAAGCCACCAACAATAACATTAACTGGAAATGCATTATAAAGGAAATACTTCTTCCCTTTTCTGATACCCTTTTTCGTAAAAATCTAAAGTGGATACGAAGACAATTCACTACGAACTTTCACAGAATTGTTTATGCTCGACATGACAATGCTGCATTCTTTTTTGATTGTTTTATATTACCAACAGTCCAGCCTACCGTATTGCCCATGGTGTTCTTTCCTATTTACAAAGCTCTGTGACAATTTATTTCAAATTTTCTAATTTTGCCAGTTGTCAGAGACATGTGAGATTCTTGAATTTCAAAAGAAGAATGGTTTATTTTTTTCTTAATTATAGTTCAACGGAATAATAAACTAATTATACCTTGTTTTCAGTTTGTTTCATATTTATATTACTTGCATTTCCTTTTGTATGTCATAAAAATATAATTTATTTTGTAGAAAAATAAATGAACTTCATTACGTTTCGAAGGTTTTTTTACGACGCTTAGTTTTTAAATATTCAATTTGATTGTCTAGTTGTCAAATCAGATAGGGACCAGAATTTATAGAAAACTTAAATAATCTTGATAGTAGTAGGTACAACGCTTCCGAAACGTTCAAATAAAAATACAAAAAATATTGTGGTTTGATTACTCAACAAATGACCAAAAGAATGATGAATACACTACAAGGAGCGTATAAAAGATATTTACTTTCGTGATTCAAAAAAGATGAATCCTCAGTAAGATTAGAGCTTTCACCAAAAAGAGAGGTATAAGACCTGAGGGTCTAAATCTTGATAGAGTACCACTGCCGGTGGTTGGACAGGTGAAGTATCTAGGAGGGGCGTACATGAACTGCGGACCAAAAACCATAAATGATTTTCAAAATTTGTCATGTGTTTTTAATGACCCATGAATTGCGGACCAAGTCGAAAGAGAAGGGCTGCATCCTTGTTTTCTATGATAGATTTGAGTGTGTAGTAGTTTGATGTACGTATTTGTGAGGAAGGCTGCATCCTCGTTTTACGTAATAGGTTTGAGTATGTAGTAGTTTAATGTACGTATTTGTGAGGAAGGCTGCATCCTCATTTTCCGTAATAGATTTGAGTGTATAGCAATTTGATGTACGTATTTGTGAGGAAGGCTTAGTCCGCAATTCATGGTTTTTAAAAGAGGGGTCTTCTTGGTTTGGTCCGCAGTTCGAGTACGGAATTATTAAAATCAGGTAATCGGTCCGCAATTCGAGGCCGCCGTCTAGGAGTGATCCTTGATAAATCACTGACATGGAAGGCTCATCTTGATAGTCGCCTAAGCAAGGTGACAAACACGTATTGTGCCTGTAGGAGAGCCATTGGTCCGAGGTGGGGACTGACCCCCAAAACGATCATATGGTTCTATAGAGTGATATGCTGCCTATGCTCACATATGCGGCTGTGGTCTGGGTAACCTTGGCACGGCTAGATCGCTACTGGCACGCCTTCAAAGGGTGGTCAGTTTGGGGGCAACTGGCTGCATGAGGACTACACCAACTGTTGCGATGGAAGTGATCCTTGGTCTTCGAGGCAGAGGCGGGGGGGGCTTTCCTGCGCTTAAAACGGCTGGGATACGTGCGAATAGGGGAAGAGTGCAGGCACGTCAAGAAGCTCCGGCTCCTGGAAGACATTCCAGTTCTGGCTCGAGCGGCTGATGAATGCCTGCGTAAATACTACTTCGCTACCCCATACAGGGCCATGATCCGGGATAGAGAGTCCTGGGAAAAAGAGAGGAATACACAGCCTAATGGGACCGTCTGGTACACAGATGGCTTATGCTCTGGTGATAGAGCAGGGGCTGGAATTTACTCCAGGAACCCAAGAACACAAGTTTGTGTACCATTGGGTGATGGTGTATCTGCATATCAGGCCGAGATATATGCTATCTTGGAATATGCGCAGATAAACCTAGACAGAGGTTATGTGGATCGACGCATAAACATATACTCCGACAAGCAGGCAGCAATTTGAAGCCCTGAGTGGGTATACCAGCAATTCAGGACTTGCTAACGAATGTCGAGAACGACTTGCTAATCTTGCAAGGCGGAACCTGGTGCGGCTAGAATGGATTCCAACCCACTCTGGTTTTGAAGTCGACGAGATGGCGGATGCACTGGCTGCGGAAGGGGCGGCAGCTCTTTTCTGTGGCCCGGGCCCGACCGTGGGGCTAACAAAACAAAAAATACGCAAGGAGACGAAGAAGTGTCTGAGGAATTAGCACCTCGCTCATTGAAATGCTCTGCAGGGTCCTAGACAATCCAAACTTCTACTGAAGGGATGGACTGATGGACACTCTAGGGCAGCTACTGAACTAACAAGGAGTAGGCTAAGGAAGATAGCAGAACTCCAAACAGGGCACTGCTGTATGAGGAAACAACACCACCTTCATTATTGTGATATTTTGAATAGGATTAATCACAGATTCGCCTTTTTTTCCATTCCTTCCAACGTAATGTGTTAAAAGGACATTAACAATCGATGTCACACACAAAGAAGGGTATTATATGAATTCTAATATAAGCGTGTTGAAGTGATACAACAACTTGTCCTAGACAGAAAACTATCCATTGCAAAGTTGTACCTATGAAATTAAAATTTGCCTCTCCTAGTTCTACTGAAAATAGTGAGAAAAAATACATGAACGTTTGGAAAGATACATCCGCGAAAAGACTGGAAATTCTACAAGAAGCCAGAAGAAAAGCATTATGAAAATTGTTAAAATACCAGAGATAATAAAAATCCAGTCTGCTTTTCTAAATAATAAAAGGTGAACAAAAGCAAGAGAAAGCAAAAAAGAAAAGTCCTACCAAAGCAAAAGGAAACAATTCAACGCTTCCTTAATGAAGGACAAACTCATGGTCTATAAACTACAATCGATGGTATAAATCAGTGCAAACTATTTGAATTTTGATAAGCTTTTCTCAGTATCTAATTTACATGATCACGTCAAGCTTATTCCTGTAAAATTGTCGCAAAGTCGTAAAGCGTTTACAAAAAACAAATACCGTTGAACTAAGAAGAAGCAACTACTTCTCGAGATGCTCCGTCAGACATTCAATTACACTTTTAAGAATTATGCTCGTGGACGGAGAATATCTACCTTGTATTGATGAGGCGCAAATACGCCAAAGCCCTTCTAATCACAAACCAGAATTGTAGATTATATCTTGTAGATATACGAACCTTGCTTAGTTTGGAAGTATAATTCAATGTGTGTCGAGGCATATAGCCCGAGAAGTGGGTGTTTCTTTTTAGTGGAACGGTCGTTGTTTTATGAAAAATATTTTCCAAAAACTCTCATCTATTATATTCGATATCTACTGAAAATAAATATTTTTTTGTTTTATTTAAACTGCAAAATACAATTTCCAAAGACCGGTGGTTATGTTTATCAACATTTAATTTCAGATATTCCGGCATGGAGATCGAGCTCCTAGAAAATCATTTCCTAACGATAAATATTACAATTTGTTCTATTGGCCAATGGGTTTTGGAGAATTGACCAAGGTAAGTACAGCTTGTGAACAATTACCGAAAATTTTAGATGCATCTACATTAATTATAATTTGAATAGACTTTTTTTGTGCGGTATGGTTCATGTTAAAGGGAAATAATCTTGTGGAAACAATATTGTTTTGTGTTATTGATAAAATAATTATTTGAAATTTCTTAAGACATTCTGACTACACCACTTCAATTAAAGAACGTTTCACAAAATATCGTTGAGTCGGCATTTGGCCTTCGTGATTTAGTATATACATTTCTCATTGTATAATAAGTTTCACGTTAAATGGTATGTAGAAATCATTAAGAAGAAAATTAACATGTGCTACAGAATCGAGCTGAAGAAATTTGAATTATATTTTGCATAATATAGAAGATATACAAGTAATTTATTTAAATGTACCGGGTGATCAGTTAAGGGCAGCTAGCGGCCATATCTCATAAGATATTGGTCGTATAGATTTAGAAAAAAAAAATATATGATAAAAGTTGCCAAGAGAAATTGCTGGAAATTATTTTCGAGTTTGTCAAACGTCCGCTAGAGGGTGTAACAACCAACACTAAGTAGAAAAATAGGATTTTTATAGAATTTTGCCCAATGAAAGTATATCGATGATATCATTTTCATGTTTACTGACTATTCACCTACACTTTTTGACTGAAATGTTTTGTTCTATCTGTTACGGATAAAGTATTTGCTTAGCTAGTATATAAACTAGTTGGATAGTATACAAGGTATCCAACCGCCTGGTTATTTTGATGAAAAATCATATTTTCACTAAAATAGCTACGAGTAATGGCTGGTTTGTATACTATCCAGCTAGTTTATAAACTATACAAAATTTATCGCTAAAGCTCAAACCACAAGGAAATCAAACAAATTAGCTAGCATTTTTGGCTAGTTTGTGAACTATCCACATTAGTTGGATAAAGTGATATTAATAAAGTGATATTGCTAGTAATACATAATAACCAACAAGTTGGTTATTATGTATTACTCAACAAACTATTCAATTCTCTTGGGTCAATTCAGTTTAGGATAGTGAAATCCTAAGCCAAAAATACTTTCTTTATTGGTACAATGTAAGATTGTTACAGGTACCTATTATTACTTTAGAAAAAGTAGAAGAAATATAACTAATAATACTAGGTGACAAAATATTAACAATAAAATATTTCAGGACATTGAAACCACCAAACAAAGAACAGTATTATTTGTTGGAGCAAGTTGCACTGTTGTGGCACTTACTATTACACGTATATCCAGACGCAAGACATTTACACTTTTTATTCGCACAACTCTTCTTGCAGTGACATCGCACATATCCTTGGGTTGAACCCGATACTGAAAATCTTCCTGCAGCGCTTCGTAATATTATTTCGGTGTCCGTCTTGACATTTTCCAACTTTAAAAATTGTTGCTTACATATTTCAAATTCGTTGCGGGAATAGAGCTGTTTAAGGACACCGTGAACAGTTCCAATTCGGGAAAATTCATCCTCAACACTCATTATGACGCCCAATATATTTCTAAGATCTGACCGACTTCGATCTACATCTGGAATGGGTACTCTCACGGACATGCCGACAGTTCCTGGTTTAAATTTCTTGCGAGAAGTTTGTAGCATTTTTTGTGCTTGCCTTTTTAGACTTTCCTGACATGAATCCCTCATCGCTTTAATATTGTTTTTATTCTGACAATGGTCACATACGTTTTCTTCAGAACATAATAAGCATTTTTGTGGTAATGATTCATTGAGAACATTTTCTGTTGTTTCAGTAGAGAGCAAGGCCATTGCTTGTTCTTGAAATAAAACTAAGGTTTTATTGTTAACTTCGACCGAAACTGGGGTTCCGCGTTGGTTGGTTTACATACTAACCAACTCGTTGGTTATTATGTATTGCTACCAATATCAGGTTCACACTTTAACCAACTAATGTGGATAGTTTACAAACTAGCCAAAAATGCTAGCTAATTTGTGTAATTTCCTTGTGGTTTCAGTTTTAGCGATAAATTTTGTATAGTTTATAAACTAGCTGGATAGTATACAAACCAGCCATTACTCGTAGCTATTTTAGTGAAAATATGATTTTTCATCAAAATAACCAGGCAGTTGGATAGTTTGTATACTATCCAACCAGTTTATATACTAGCCAAGTAAATACTCTAACCGTAACATATCTATCAAAATAAAGCGGTGGGGGGAATTCAATTGTTTTTTTAAACAAACCTAGATTTCTCCTGTTTCGCTTGACCGATTTTAACAAATTTGGGCTCATATGAAAGAGCATAATTTACACTACGAAACGCTTACTTGGTTTTGACTTTTTCACTTTCGTCTTCGCCGCTAGATGGCGTTAACTGAAATGGTATAGCGCAATAGTTACAAAGTACACGACGGGTGTCCAATCAAAAAACACCAAGTCAAAATAGAAAAAAGCTGACTGGGCAAAAGATTCCAAAAGCCGGTAAAGGTACAAGAAAAGAGTAGTCAGTGGGTTTACCCTCACGGGTGCGGGCGGTTGCTCATACAGTTCGCGGTCAGCGGTTACCTGGAGAAAATCCGGAGTTGTAGTGAATTTGTAATCAAAAGTAGTGTTGAGTTTAAACTAAGTTCCTTCTTGCAACGTGAAGGAATTTAACAAGCAAGCGTCTACTGTGAGCGCTGCAAAGGGTCCTTCGGTAACAAGGGAAGCAGCGGCTAAAACAAGGTGCGCTAGAAGCGAACACGTTTTCTAAAAGCCTATTTCGTGCGGTTTGTGTGTTAGTGCCAACGAGCTCGCCCGGCTCAGCAGCCTTCTGCCCTTTAAGAGCACCCTAATACAGATTGGTGAGTCGATTTGAACTTTGTACTAACTATGTAAACAAATATTTTTGTAGTTCGGTTAGCAAGTATTTTCTTTGCCACCTCGTACCCATATTCGTCTTATATTTTACTTTGAAATTGTATATGTGTATGAATTTTTGCTGATGCAAGGGATTCAGTCGTAATCCCCTAAAACTAAGGTGTAAGCTTAAGCCTTAAGCCCACACCGAAAAGCTTTCGAGAAGCGAGATTGATTGTTCAATGTAAGATAATATATTTTGAGTACGTAACTATAATTGAGGCTTTCGCCCATTTCAATAGCTGAGTAATTAGCTTATTCATAGTTTATTTCTTTTATTATCTATAAGTTATTTTTTGTTTTTTGTCACATCCGTATTTTATTTTTATTTTAGTTTTTTTTAGTTTAATAAACCTATCAAAATTCAATAAAGCTTAGTTTACTTTCACAATCAGGTACCCCATAAAATACACAATAAATTAATGGCATAAGACTCCCGGCATTTACTTATCCTATATCCCTATACCTGACGTAACCCTATACGTAAAGACTTCTCATTATCAACAACAACTGATAGCAGCGGAGGCTGAATTCATTCCTTTCGGACATTATCTTACGAGAGTCGTCGATTCCTGTTTCCCACGTACTCGTGGGTGGCGCTGCCTTCTTGTTATTTTCAGGGACACACAGGGTAGATTCTACTTCGCAGGTCCCGGTTCTAAAACTCGGCGCCAAGGTGTTCTCTGGAGTAGCAGCTTTTACGGTGGGTTCAGAGACTTGTGGATCTCAAATATCACATTTGGGTGTTCTGAACGGCCGCCGGTATTACACATGTATCATGGGCTACCGGTTTATTCAACCAAAGGTCCAAAGCCAATCGTGGGTGGAAGTTTTTGTTCGGTTTGAGGAATTGGAAAAGAAAATGTATTGCACTCTCCTCCAAAGTACTCGGCATATAATTCTCTCAGGCAAAATAAATGGAATAATAATATTTTGACATCCTGAAAAAACTCTTTTATCATAAATATTACATTTGAGCGAATTGATTTTAATACGATTAGTTTTCTAAAGCAAATACAGCCCTTTATCCATTTTGGCTCACTGTTTTTATGTATACTGTTTTTCATTATTGTTATTATCTCGAAATTATATTCTTTTAGGGAGGAATTCAACGCCAATATAAACTAGGGCAATGGCTCCATCAAAGATATGATAGATTTCTCAACAAAACATATAGTAATCTTGATATTCACGTACAGTCCACTGATTTCGACAGAACATTAATGTCCGCATCAGCAGCATTAGCTGGGCTGTATCCTCCAACCGACTTTCAAGTCTGGAATGCCAATCTCAGTTGGCAACCCATTCCAGTTCATAGTGGATATGAAACAAACATAATGGAGTTGCCTTGTGCTAGGTACAACAAAATATATGAGTACGTCAACGAAATTATTAATAGAGATGCCGAAGATAAATATTCCGACCTTTATCAGTATATAAAAGAAAATTCTGGATGGAAAAATATAACGATTAGAAGTGTGTCAACTTTGAGAAGCGTTATGTATGCTTATAAGAATTATAATACTTCATTTATTCCCGAGTGGGTGGCTAAAATAAATCAGACGCTTTTAGACCACGTTGCAGGTAAGTTCCGTAAGGATTGATTTGTGTAATACATCTATGAATGAATCTATAAATTATGTCCGGAGTTTTCTGAAGAATTCAAAAGATAATTGATATCTAGGGTGTTGCATTTACAATAAGAAAGTTGGAATTGGTCACTGTCCAATATCCAATACATTCATATTATTCAGAGATTTCTTAAGCATTTCAACTAATTGAGTCAAGTTAATTGTTAATGGAACTTTATATTGAAAAAAACTCATTTTCAGGAGTTAAATATTCGATTGCGACTGCAACACCAACGATGGCCAGGCTAAAAGTTGGAACCTTTTACGATTACATTTTTAAATATTTTGACAATTTTACAAATTCAACATTATTCAAGCCGTCTCCGAAATTCTTGATGATGTCATCCCATGATATTACTATCGTTTCCATATTGGATGGTATGGGTCTTTATGAAACACAACCTGTCGGATTTGGGGATACATTTATTATGGAACTGAAGAAAATTGAAGAAGACTTCTTTATTAATCTGCTTTATAAATCGGAAGAAGGTCTGGAAAAGCTAGTTTTCAGAAACTGTGAATTTAACTGCGATTATAATACATTCAAGAATAGTTTGATCAATGTTACCATAGATGTTGAAACAAGAAAAAAAGAATGTGATAATTAAATTTTCATTAAAAACAGTATTACTCCATACCATAGATATATCGTTTTAATTATATTCATTGACTTTCATTGATATTCTCAATAAAAGTTTACACTTGTAACCTAAAACTGCCCCAGGCTAGAGCACTCCACCTCAGGGAGTGGTATTCGGCACCAATTAAACTATTTTATACACTATCACTGGGATGGGGTGTACAATTAATATTAAATTGGACGCCACCAGCTTTTTAATCGAACGAAGCAATTAAAACCAGAAACAAAAGGTGGAAAGCTGGAAACACCTTGTAAAAAATTAAATTTACGTTACTAAAAAAATGAAATGAATCTACTTATTCCCGAACACGTTTATCCAATTCAATAATTATTGAATAATCAATACAAAGAATGAAATAATTATTTATTGGATTATTCGAAACAACATAAATTGAATATTTCAAAAATTAACGAAAAGAATACCAATTGTAATTAACACGCCAAATCCAAATCTTACACACGCAATAGATAAGACGGAGGAACTTATCTTAAAGGGCTGAGGACGTTGCAGCTCTTAGCGCGATGGCGGCGGTGGCGGTAATCTCTTCGGCAGACTGTGGACCTCGTGCACGGGACAGGAACGAAGTGGAACGGAAGATGCCTTCGGAGGTGAAACTTGCCTTGAGAATGGAACTTGCCTTGAGAATAGAACTTGCCGGCTGCAGAGCAACCAGACAATAGAAATTGTTCACCAAAAATTAAATAATAAAATATAAATAACTTGTTGCCTTGAATGTAGCAGTTAGAGGAAAAAAAGAGTCCACTCGAAAATTGAAATTTCGAACATCGACAGACACAAGTGGAAGGGGAATTTGATAAAAATTAATGTTTTATTTCGGAGTGGCTAATGCGACAATGAAACGGCATGATTAGAAATTTAGTAGAAATTTGGGAGGAAGTGACTAATGAGCCAAAAAATTCACTAAATGAAATAGTTTTTTAGACGAAAAACGTAACAGCTGAACAGCATGTTACACACTATACAATAATGAATATGGTATGAAGAAATAAAAATAACCTCAATGATACAATTGCCCGATTTCACCAACCTGATTTGAAGTACTTCCTAACTAAGTAGGTTATACCTAAGCAAGGAAATACCTAAATCCGGTACTTACACGGATTCCACCAACCTATAAAATCCTTAGACAAGAAATACCCAATTAGGTATTGAATATTAAAAATAAATAAACCTTAAATGCATTCTGGTTGACCCCAACATATCTAAGACGAGAATATTCATATTGATAAAAAATCTCGTATAAGAGAAATGATAATTAATGTATCTGAGATTTTTGTAGTATTTTACGTTTAAAAGGTAAGAAAAAAAAGAAGGGTATTTAAAAGCTATATGTATATGACCAGCCCACTGACCAGCTCACTACATTTTTCGGTTGATATCAGATCTATTTGGTCCTAAAGAAGATCACCTGAATATTTGTTTCTATTTATCTTAATGGCTTCTAAGATGAAATTCAGAGGATTTACGTTCTACATGTAAAATTTCAAAAATCGAAAGTGTGTCTGCTTGCTAATAAATGATTTCAATGGTAATAAAAGTTGAAAAAAGATACTTTTATTTGTTTGAACCTTCATTATATTTGAACTAAGTTCAATATACATTCGTGACGCGCTTCGCTAACACAGTAGCTTTCTCAAACGAGTGAAGGTGAAATGAAAAATTTTTAATTTATGCAGCAAAATATGTCTTAATATGGGATTAAGACAGACAGAAATTAGTGCGTTCTCTCTCCACTCCAGTGGAATACCGATTAATTCACTAAACGCCAGCCTCCAATACGATGACGTATGCTACGACGCCTCTGGACCATTCTTCTTTGAATCGAAGTCTAATTACCAGCTACGTGAAATACTTATTTTTTCCTTGAAATTAGCTAAAACCCAGCATAAAAGGTAACCTGATGAAAATAAACAAACCCGCTACTTACATAACCTAAAAGAAACTACCTAGGTGCTCCTACTCTAATAATTTTCAACCCGTTAGATATATTAGCGCCACCAATTTAACCAATTTCATATACAGAGTTTGTGCTACTTATAACTAGTCTCCATGTTTGCAGCGATATCACCTTTTTATCGTGAATAAACCATATTCCTTAATCAAGATATGACTCCCAATCAGCTACAACATTTAAAGGACTTACGGGCCGAACTCTCCATTAAATTACAGACTGATAGCAACCTTACAATTAGATATATAAACAAAGTTCCTAAAATTGTTCCTATCACACATCATGCTTCGGGGACTTCTAAAAGAACTAGGGAAGAAGAAATGTCACCAGTTCGTGATTACGGATTAAAGAGCTCTAAAACACAAATTCAAATATAGCGACCAGTTAATATTGTTTTTTGGAACTGTCAGGGATTCCGAAACGTTTTAGATTATGTTAACGATACCAACATGCCAGATGTTTTATGTCTCTCGGAAACGTGGTTAACAATTGATATGAAAGTATCCCCCTCCTACTTGTCCATGTATAATGTAATTAGCTCTGTTGCTATAAAGGAGAAGTCTACAGGAAGAGCTAGTGGCGGTATTTCGACTTTCTGTGTGAAAAAGTTTTCGTGCACTATAATTGAAAATTCTCCCTGGTGGTTATTTTGTTTAGTTTCTGATCGTAACTTTAATTTTATTGTATGTAATGTTTACTTCAAACCAAACTTGGATCTGTTATACCTTCTGGAAATGTTTCAAGGTTCTTTATCTAGTGTACAAGAATTATATAATGACACTCTAATAATCATTGGAGGAGATTTTAACTCGCGCATATCTAACGTAGATTACGCTCCTCTTGAAATTTTTGAAAACACTAATCTGTTTGACACTAGAATATCATTAGATCAAACTATAAATTCAAGGGGACGGCAACTAATAGATTTCATGAATACTAACGGATTTTCTTTATTAAACGGTAGAAGTATTTCGGACCGCCCTGGTAAATTTACTTTAGTGAATGTTCTGGGCAAAAGTACTATAGATTTCGTTTGGGTTAATAACCCGCATCTCTCCACGATAAGGGATTTTTATGTAAATAATTTGTTTAATTCATCAGACCATTTTCCAGTTTGTTGTTCTCTAAACCTCGACTTTTTACATTCTCCTCCTAACATAAATAGCCAAGAAGTCCTTACCAAATTGTTTAAATTACCAGATCACTTAATATTACCCTATAAATTACTTCTACAGAATTCTCCTCGTGTAATACCTATCTCAGACGTAGAAAAATCTCATGAGAATCTTATACTTGCAATTAATGATGCCGCTACTGATTTGGGTATTGTGCAGTTTGTTTCACAAGGATCGCAGGCACATATTAAGAACCCTTGGTTTGATAAAGAATGTATATCACTAAAGAAAAAAGTCCTTCATAATTTAAAATGTTGTAAACAAAACTCATTTAATGACAATCACTTAAAATATGTGTATTTAACTTCCAAAAAAGAATACAAAAAGTTGACCGCTAATAAGAAAAAACAGTATGACCAAAATATTATACAAACACTATCTAATTGCAGAGACTCTAAAATTTTCTGGAAAACCATTAAAGACTATCGTTATAACTTTTCTCGATCTTCTAACCTACGAGTTGAAACCTGGGAATCATTTTACAGAAACTTTTATCCTGTCTCTGCTATTGACAATACTGAATTTTTTGATGCTAGGAACCCGTTTCTCGATTACCCGGTCACAACTTCTGAAATTTATTCTGTATTCAACTCGTGCAAAAACAACAAATCTAGCGGACTAGATGGTATTCCCTATGAGTTAATTAAATCCTTACCTAATAATTGGGTTCTCTATTTATGCTCCTTATTTAACTCCATCTTAGATACTCTCGTCATTCCTAAAAACTGGAGTGACGTGGTTATGATTATGCTCCACAAAAAGGGCCCGATAGAGGATCCTTTTAATTACAGGGGCATTGCACTCGTTAACTGTATTGCCAAAATTTTCATGCATATAATACTTGACAGGTTATCAACATGGGCTGAAGAATGTCACATCCTCCCAGAATGTCAATCGGGTTTTCGTCGTGAGCGTGGCTGTAACGATAATATATTTGTCCTAAGTTCTGCTATACAATTGCATCTTCGCCTTCGTAGACGTAAGGTTTTTGCTATTTTCGTGGACTTTAAACGCGCATTTGATAGTGTAAATCACTCCCTTTTATGGAATAAGTTATTTAAACTTGGTATAAGTTCCAAACTGATCAATATTTGTAGAAATTTTTACATTAATGCAAATATGCGTGTCAAATGCAATGGACAATACACAAGTTCGCATAACATAACCACTGGTGTTCTTCAAGGGGAAGTTCTTAGCCCTCTTCTTTTTGCATTGTTTTTAGCAGATATTGAAGACTTTTTCAGGGAAAGTG
>CAJUYH010009242.1:0-14081 GCA_910591685.1 Galerucella tenella
ACTTCTACATTATTAACAAGTAGAGTAGGCGTTTACACCTGTTGCGGCACATTCGTTTAGTGTGAGTCGAAGCTTAACACGGCTTCTGATTTATACCATGATATCAACATAAAAATTGCATGGGTTATTTACCATGAATCTATTTGACATTTATTATCCAAATTAGAACTTTGATATTTGTGTTTAATCAAAATTTTTGTAGGCTACACTATATTGTTACAAAATCGGACAGATTATATCCGCCCAACATAATTTTAGACTTTTGTTAATAATTATTATTGTATAGATATCGCAGAATAATAATTGCTTTATGAAGCAACAACTACTTCCCGGGCTATAGACACCGACGGATATTGAATTACACATCAAAATCAAACGAGGTTGGCATATCTACAAGATATTTAACACCAACCATTCTGGTTTGCAATTAGAAGGGACAACATAACTCGTAGACTGATTTCGGCGCATTTGCCTAATCACGGACTGAAGAATACCCTAAAATCACAATCAATACCAATGTCTTCCAGTAACGGGAGTGTAAAAGTTGTGACAGTATCGACATCTTCACCTCCAACCGCAAACCAAAATTCGAAAAATGTGACAACAAAACACGTGGTCTCGAAACAATAAGGTATTATTAGTTTCCTGACGACAATAATACAGGAAACTGTAATAATACTGTTACGAACTCACTGATTCAGAAGCCGGTCCTGTCGCAAACTATGAATGCGACCTTTCTAGAAAGGTTCTTTCGCAGGTAATATTCAGACTGTTCTCGAAGCAGAGTACCAGGCCATACAATGGTTTATCGCGAATGTTCTCGAATTATAAAGTATACGCAGAGGTGGTATATTCAAGAAGGTTCTGGAGTTTACGAAGGACTATATATACGCGGGTTTTTGAGTGAATCGGGGAGTTGTTCAGTATACAGTGAATCGGTAAACAGTTTCAGTATACAGTGAGTGAACAGAAAGTGAATATAAATAGTGTTCAAGATAAATTAGGACAATTATCATACCGAGTGTAGATAAATTAATAGACATTAAGTAGCGTGTATATAAATTAAGTTTATTATAGTGTGTAAGTGTTTCTTTAATAAATCAATAGTAATTAGCCATAGTGAGCGTATAATTTTATCCCACGGTAAAACACTGTTTAAATAAATAAGAAAAACATTACAATACTTTAATTATTATAGTATTGGAAATTTATCACTCAATCTATTTGCCCAGGAATTGTACTATCAATTTTATGTACCTACATGGTATTATATTTTTAGCAGTTTATGGCGTGCTGTAGTCTTCTAGACTAGTGAGAGTGCACTGCTTTATTTCTCATGCATTTTCCTAATGTCCTTGCTATCCTTGCTTGAATGAAATATTGTTTGAAAATAAAGAAATCTGTAAGCAGAAGCAGATTTTTCTTCATCCAAACATACGCACTAAAGATTTCAGTACTCTTTTTCCGATGAATAGCAGTTGTTTCACCGAAAATTGTAATAATGGATCTTTTTGTCCTATTTATCAGATTACACTGAAAAATGTTTTATTTCATATTATCGCAGGGAGCTAGACAACAATGTTTAGTTATTCAATTTTTGTTTTGCCTTCACAAATTGTGAAATGTATGGCTCTTAAATATTCTGGTTCTACTCTTTAAAATATTTTTTCTCAATTTTTCACTATATATTTCCAAACATTTAAATAATACTCCTCTTTAACAAACAAACTATTTGCCGTTAACTAATTTAATGTGACATATGTCAAAATCACCCGAGCGTTTAACAAGTCACCTATTTATATAAATAGATCTGATATTTTTGTTACCTTAAATTTGCAATTTAATGTTAACAATAAAATTAATATAATTAAAGTTAGAAACAACAATTAAATACCTAATTATCAAACTGGCAAAAGCGTAAAGATTTTCGATTTAAAATGTGGTAAAGAACAGATCGTAACCTACTTACCTTGACTTCTTGCATCATAACCGAATAAAATAAATGGAATAAAAATAGTGGGAAATTCTTTTGAAAGTATATTTATGTGTCTCTGAATCAATCAAGATCCAGTGTTTTGACAGTTTACTGGAAGTCGTTGAACTTTGGTAGCGAAATCGTGTTTAAATACCACAAAATAAAACTGTTTGAATTGCGTAGATTTATAGATATGTAAAATGTTCGTTATTTATACTTTTGAAAAGCGCCAAGGTCACATTTTAGTTTATTTTTAACATGCGGTTAAAAATTGTATCGATTGGATTGAGAGACAAGGAATATTTAGAATAATATATTAAGTGGTTATTGAACAATTGATGAATTATGCATATTTTTAATTTTTTGATAATATATTTGAATGTATTATATGCATTAACAATTACTCAAACCAATAATATTATTGGAATCATATCATCCAATTATTTTCGCTTTTCTTCCGATGGTAGATATACTGTATCAAATTCTGATATTATAATTATTTGCGTTTTTTAAAATACTGGATAATTTTGATAGAGAAATTGATATAGTCCACCATGCCAGTAATATTTCTAATAATATTTCAAAAATAATATTTTCAGCAACAAATATTACAATTTCTTTTAAACCAGCAAGCAATGTAGGTAAGAGAAAATTGTTAAATTTAAAAACGAATAAATCACATTTAAAAGTCTGGGTGATATAATCTTAAATGTCCAGAATGTAATGTTAAACATTTCGAAATTTGGAAATTAGACACAAGCATACAGATTAAAACAGCCAGACAAATCACATTATGCAAAACATCCACTAGACACCCAAAATTCATTATCACCTAACACGTAATTAGAATAAGAGTTGTAAAGATCAGCAGATATAGTTTTTCCTAGTTTCCTATACCATTGCACAGTTATCTTAAGATCTTAAGGTTGATAAGGAATAGCATTTTCATTGTGAACCAATACACAATGGAAAATGAACTTAGATAACAGCTTATTTTTTTTCAAAAGAAAATAAGAAAAACATTTATGGTTATTATTATTATTTTTTTTAATTACAACTAATCTAGAAACAAGATTAACGAGCAATATTTTTCTGTTAAAATCTTAAAACTAAAAAGTTATACAGAGCTAGACCCACTGGTAACTACTCAGATTTATTTTCACTCGGTTTCTCTACACAACACGCACTGTGCTCTGCTTTTAAACCACTGCACTAGTTCAAAAGGTTTAGTCCTTTTGAGTCTTCTTACTAACCCACTTTGGTCCAGCAGCTGGATTGCTTCGACGTTATCGTGGCTGTGGAGCCGTTCTTCGTGCTTCTTTGCAAATTTTCTTATCTCGTCTGCTACCATATCCACACCCAGGTCTCTATGAAGTTCGCTATTTCTTACATACCAAGGAGCGTTGACAATGCCTCTTAGTACCTTGTTCTGAAATATTTGTATGATTTCAATATTGCTTGCACAAGCACACCCCCAAAGTTGTATGCCGTATGCCCATACAGATTTTAAAACTTGTTTGTATATCATCAATTTATTTCGAGTTGACAGTTCAGATTTTCTCCCTAACAACCAATACAATTTTCTATATTTGAGATTCAGCTCTTCTCTTTTCTTCTTTATATGCTTTTTCATCGTAACTTCGCATCTAAGTTCATGCCTAGATACTTTGCCGTATTTGCATATGGGATACTTTTATTGTTAATAAATTTTGGCATTTGACCAGTGTGTTTATTTGTAAAATTTACATGCACTGATTTGTTTTCATTAGGTCTAATGCGCCAGCTTTTCGTTCATGCATTGACTTGATTTAGGGCTTCTTGAAGTATTTTATTGGCTTCTTGTTCAGTTTTGCCAGTTGCCAGTACACATGTATCATCTGCAATCGTGGCTACTGTAGTTTGTTCTGTTACTGGTATATCAAAAGTGTATAGGAGGTACATTATTAAATGGGAAAAAGATAGGTAGGTATAGTATAACTAATGTCAAAGTGATGACCTTGAATTGTATTACAAATTTTATGCAGGTTAATTTTAATCCACTATATTAATTTGAATTACATTTGAAGAACATTATTTCACAATATTCGAATTTATAAAACAATTTTATGCACGCCATTTGGCGGCTTTTTCCTTCAAAGGGATTAAAAATATGGGTCATCACATTAACAATAGATACACTATATTATATCTTCTGTTTTTCTATTTATATATCATAAGATTAGGTCACTATTAAGTCTAGCCAAACTATTAGACATCAAGTAGGCAACAAATAAAATATAACTTCTTCCATTCTGACCATGATACCTATGTCAATATAGGTCAATATATGCAATTATCAATAAGTATTTTTATAATTTCTTCATTAAATAGTGAAAATAATTAGAAACAAGTATCGTTTGAAAAAAGTAATATTGTAGATTCCACAAAGTAAGGCTCCAAACAGGGAAATTCACTCAAAATATATGTATTCAATAAAGACCATATCAAATTCTCTCAGTGGGTGTTCACCCTTTATCCCTTAAAATGCAATTGATTAAATTCCCTCAAGAAATCACTGCATCGTTCATTTAACAATGCGGTAAAGATAATCACCCTCAAAATAGCGCACTGGAACTTTGAACGTTACCCCTATTTAATCCACCATTCAATTATGTGTGATTGCGTCGTCGAATAGAAAGGATTGCAGTGTCGTATCCAAAAAAAGTCTGTCATTTTCCATTTTATAAATGGATCAACATGTATTTTTCCATACCATACTTAAACTAGCTGCTCTGATTAGAGTAGATAACTCTGTGACCTTTGCAGATCTGGTGTGGTTCTCTGAATCTAGATTGTATTCTCCAGCCCAATTTTTAGGAACTTTAGTTATGTTTGAGCGATCGGGGGTCGCGACGCAAAAGATCTGACCGTTACGCTACGTTACGTTACGTTATGTTACGTTGCTTCGTTATGTGCCTCGCTTGCGTGCGTGTGCTCTCTCCTGAGTCTCTCTCTCGTTAACAAAGCAGCGATTCATATGCTTTGGCCGGGAATCGAACCCGGGCCGCCCGCGTGGAAGGCGAGCATTCTACCACTGAACCACCGATGCTATTTTAAAATTCTATGCAAAGCTGGTATTCGCAGTGCTGGTGAGCTACTTGAATTTGTTCGGATACATTTTTACTATTATTTCCATAATTTTTTTGCGCGATTGATTTTTTTTGTTTATTTACAGCATCGGTTGTCAGGACGGTAGGTTGTGTTTACTGGTTTCTAAGTTTAACACGTCGGTAAGTGATTTACTTACCGTTCAGACGTCGAAAAGTAATAAATAGCATAAAAACAATTTCACCAAAATGCAAAATATATTTTAAACTGATCGAGAAGTATAAATGTCACTTTCGAAGAAATTTGAATTATTTTATTCGGAATTTATTTCAATCGATCGCGCAAAAAATAGTATAAGCATCTCGAATTTTGGGGGTAATTAAAACGTTTGCATGTAGATTCCTCTCGTAAAATTGGACAAAATGATATGAGGATTAAGGGGTCTAGCACATTTACTTTTCGAAATACAGAGTGTTGAAATTTTGAAAACTTGAATGTTTTAATTCGATAACTTTAAAATGGATGGATAAATTGATTTGACATTTGGCACATTGTTTTTAAATTTAAAAGGGCATATTTTGATAGAAATAGTAGTTTGTGCAACTAGTGCGGATATGATGGCCATATCGCACGAGGACGAAGTTTGAGCACGACGCCACAGGCGTTGTCTTTATTAATATCAAGCAGAATAATTATTTTAAAAAAATTAACAATAAAAAAAACTACTTCACGGGGAATCGAACCCGGGTCTACCGCGTGAGAGTCTGGTTTGCTCACTACTCGACCACCGAGGAATATGCAAATTGTTTATCTATAACGTCAGATGTATCACATAATTTTTGCTTAAAAGGAAAGTTCCTATCGTGTGTCCCGCGACACGTTCTACCTTTTTTATGTATCCCATTAGCCTTGGGATTATTGGGATAGATATCCTTTATTTTAGCCTTACATCTACCTCTGGTTTGGAGCTGTTCGTATACCAGGCCAGGCTGTCTCAACCTATATGGGTTGCTCTGGTTAACCAGTCGACTGTTGACTAAGCTGCCTTGCAGAATACTCTGCCAAACACGCGCGCCTTCTTTATTTTCTACTCCTTTTTTCTATTATGCTACCAGATTGTTACACAATTTTAGATTATGTTGCTTAGTCATTTATAGTAGTCTTTTCTGAAAGGCGTGTTAATAAATGAATTGATCACGTTTCCTTGTCAATCCTGACGACTTAGAACAGTCATATGGAACAATCATCATTTTTATTGCGATCAGACTAAACTAAAAGCTCACATGATATTTTTGTTATACTTTATTATAAAAAAGCCAGGATAAAATGATAAGTGAGTCTATAGAAAAATAAAACCTCAATTGTCAAAAATATTTTAATATATCACTTCTAACAGCTTCTGGTTTTGCCTAAAGGTGAGAGGTCAACAACTTAAATACCGCAGAGTGAGGGTTGAAACCCTTATTATTCTTTAACTAAGAGTTATACATTTTCAAACAAAAAGAATTTTCGAAGAAAAGTCCCCTTGCTCCTTTTAACGGGCTGTAATTGTTATATGGTGAAATTGTGAGGGTGCTATAATAAATTACTGACGCAAGCACAATTTAGCAGGTTATCCAACTGCTCATTTTCTGCTAGTCCTGCTGCTAACTGCCAACACATGTTCTGTGATTGGGAACGTTTTTTTTTGTAATTTGCCTTGACTGATAAATTAAACAATAATGTATACGAGAATGATATTGAAATAAGCTATCTTTTTAAAATAGAAAAAAATATTTTGGATGAGAGGTAACAATAACAAAATAACAAAATATGTTGTCAACAAATATAAATAATACAAACCAACGATTTTGGTTAAAAGACATAAAGGAAGAGAATAAATAAAAAATATGTAAATTACCCAGAGAAATCAAGAATACTATGAAGAAATATGAAAGTATTGAAAGGTTAGAAAAATCCTCTGAAATTTAGAATTTAGGTCAACCGCACTTGTCGTACTTTAATTAACCAATACGAAGAGTATATTTTTTTATGTATGGCATAACCGCTTTCATAACCGATCTCAATTATTCTTTTTGCTTTAGATCTAGTATAATTCCAAGGTGATCTCATTCTAATTTCATTTGTTTTGGTCCTCACGATAAAGAGTAATCGTTTTTCTCACTAATCGTTGGAGCTGAAATATTGACAGTTATTGATGAAGATTACCGTATATATTGATGTTAAAATATTGCTGTCAATCAATCATTTAAAAACATAACAAACTAGACCTCCATCCTAATACTCATATACTCATTACCACACCATGGAACTGGAAACTATCTATTCCTGAAATATCCAAAACATTCCCACCCCCAATCTCTGGATGCCATCACATGCAGGAATCGAAGGCAATGAGAGAGTGAATCGAATAGCTAATGATTCGATTTTCAATCCAACTATTAATACTTTTTCATTAATTCCTTTAGCAGACATTGAAGTTACCATTAAAGATCATATTCATGACTCCTAGGCATGATGACTGATTTTGAAAAACTGCTCCACGATGTTCTCACGTATATACTTTATCTACAATAAATGTTATTTCTGTAAGAAAAAAAGTTTTTAAAGGAAATATTCAACTTTAAAAAACACATTTCATATTATACGCTAAAACGCTAGAATAGTAATGGCGTCTGTCTATGACACCATCAGTTCGTAAATACTATTTATAGGTGATCTGTGTCGATAGGTTATCTATGATCTGTGTCCTGTGGTAAAGTCGTCAAAGTCAAACCATAGACATATTATATTTCTCTATGAGTCAAACTTCAAACACTTGACACATGAGCCAAACAAAGCCAACAAACACCAAAGTAAATTCAAAACAGACGTTCGGATCATAGATATTTGCGAAAGTACGACGTCACTCTCTTCTGATAGGTGTTTGAGATAAGATGGCGGATGATTGAATTTTGTGCTTAAATTTTTACTAAAATAAATGTAATCACACATGTAAAATAAAAATAAGTGATTTCTTCAGAATCTCTGTATCTTAAATAATTATATCAAATCAACATTTTAGTGATTCTTAATGATTGTCATCATGCCTATTGTGGAACGTAAGCATCTCCAAACTTAAAGTAATCAAACTCGAGTGAAATCAAAGCCAACTCTTCCACGGGAAAAATTTACCTTCGTTACCAATCCAACTATTGATACTTCCTTCTTAATTCCTCCAGAAGACATTAAAATTACCATTAAGGATTATATGTATGACTCCTGGCAGCAGTTGTGGAACGCAAGCATCTCAAAACTTAAAGAAATCAAACCTCGAGTGAGATCTAAGTTACCTCTTCCACGGGGAAGAATTGTTATAAACCGCCTCCGTATTGGTAGTACATCACTAACGTATCTACACCCCATAACCCCAAAGAAGGACCACCAAGATTCAATTGTATATCCAATTATACAACTTACTAACAATCTGCCCACAGTACCATCAAGCCAGAACGATAGCACAATTACCAGAACGAATGGAAGATTCCCTAGTCTTAAAAGTGGACTGGGATAAACTTTCTAGCCTGTTTAATAAAATCTGAGAAATACGCAATTCATTTATGTTCGTATTTAATATAGGGTATTTTTTTTAATATAGTGTATTTTTTGTATTATAATAAAATCTCGCTATTAACCACTAACCACATTGATGCGGTGGGTAAATGAAAAAGAAATGATGTTATTTTACCGATAACTATCGTAGAATGCCGACAAAAATCTCGCTGGGTAATAAATTGCATTCTCCCATACATTGCTGACGGAAAACAAATTTTTCAGAAGGTAAATTGCTTGTTCACGTTTCTGCAATATGTCGTTCACAAACGCATTTTGATTTTTGCAGACTTCTCATTTGCTTAGGGTGTTCTTAAATTTTCCAGAAAATAACTCTCTCTGGTTTTGTGTCTATGGCAGCCACAAGTGAGGAAACACTTTAAAACTTGTAAAGAAATGTACTTCAACACTATTGTACTTAGTAATTACTTAGCAATTTTACTTCGTTCAGTTTCACAAACTTAATAATAAATTTCATCCTTCAAATGTGCTAGTAGGTATTTTGAAAGTATATAAAATTGAATACGGTAACAAACAAATTCCCACAGATATTTGCGAAATTTTGCTAAAGTAACAAAGATAAATATATATTTACCTACTACAACGGTGTCTTAACCTAATTTAAATATTTACGAGATTTATCAGCTTACATCCATTTGTGCATACACTGTAAAATGATTAGTTTTTAGGTTACAAGAAGATTTGTTGACATTTGCTGTACACTGATATATTCTCAGTACAAAGTGAATTGAAGTCAGATAAATATAATTATAATATATAGATGACTTTATATAAATCAAAAACAAAATATGTGCCCCATTTTTAGTAAGAATAACGATAAAATAAAAATTTAAATATCTAGTGATGAGAAAAGGAAGACAGCCTAGGCTTGTCCGCTTTTAGTCTTGGTCTTGCTCAAATACTTGTCTTGGTCTTCCTCAAACAGTTTGTTACTAATTACTTATGTCAGAACTCTTTAAATACACTGTATAACCTATCACAAACTTATATTATTGTAATAGCGAAGTCAAGCAGAATTCAAAATACATTAAATTAAAATACAGAGTGTCCTACTTAAAAAAAATTTACCTTCGATCTGGCACGGCGCTCTGGAACACGCTGTACAATTGCGAGTAATCATTCAAATATATTAGAAGATTCACAAGATATTAGACTTTATCGCACTAATGAATCTATTGAAGTTGAGAAGAATATTCTCATATACAGGGTGGTCCGTAAGTAATGGACCAAAGTGGAATGGAAGATTCTTGGCCTAAAAGTATTTCAATGTGACACAAGTTCTTTAATGAAATATTGATGATAAAAAATTTACAGGGTGGAAAGTTGAAATGCCAAAAATGTTTTTTTGAAGTAAATTGAAAAAATTTTGATATACAAACGTGAAAATTTGAAGATAGGGGTTTAAGGGACTGGGAAATTATAATGTGTTATCCATTTCGATGTATTTTCTAGAGGGCGCCACAAAAGCTATGTTGTTGGTGTAACTGTACGATTAACTTATTTATCATTAAAACGGTATCCCTCATAACATATTATGATTTCCTAGGCACTAAAACCCCTATCTTCAAGTTTTTTACGTTTGTATAAAGGTCCCGAACAAAAATGTAATTATTGTGACTCAAAACTAACTATCAAGCACCTACTTGTTGAATGTCCCCAACTATCTGTATCTGTAGAGTGGGGAGGGTGAGTGTGTAGGCTCACAGCACTTAGGCCACATGTGACCCATTGTACATCCTCCCGAGGAGTTGTCCTCCTAGGTCATTGTCCATCCTGTCCTTCTCAGGAAGGTGGTCAGGTCACTAGGAGACATCTCCTTTATATCGGCAGGTGTAGGCCAAGACTCACCGAACACACACTCTCTTATTGACGATAACTCCGGACACTCGCATAAGACATGCCTGACAGTTTCATCTTCCTGTTCACACATCCTGCATAGAGGTGTGTCCACTAACCCCATAGTATGGAGGTGTTTCCTTAGTTGACAGTGACCAGTCAGAAATCCTACTGTTAAACGTAGGTTTTTCCTGGTCATCGCCAAATATTTCTTCGGCGCCAGCTTTCCAGGGTCGCCCAGGGTGATCCTGGCAAGACTGCATCCTTTGATTCCATTCCATCTCTTAAGGGATTGAGCATGGGTGTAACGTTTGGCTAGTTCCGCAATTGTCGAAGTCGTTAGGCCGTAGGTGTCACTGGGTCCTAGAATTTTCAGTCCAGCGGCTTCCCTGGCTAAAGAATCAGCAATGCGATTTCCTTTACTCCTGTCGTGGCCTTTAACCCACCTCAGGATAATATTGTTATCTGCCGAGGCGTCAGCTAAATCTTGGTGGCACTCTAGTACTAGCCTCGATATAACACGTTGTCTGTTCAAGGCTAATAGGGCTTGTCTACTATCAGTGCAGATTGTTATGTTTTTTCCAGAAGTTCCTCTTCTGGTTAGTTCTTTTGTGGCAATTGAGATACCAGCCAGTTCTGTTTGAACCACGCTGGTATTGTTTCCCATTCCCCACTTAATCTTGAGGCTCAGTGCTCTCGAGTAAACTCCACATCCTGAGCCTTCTTTCATTTTTGAACCATCTGTATAAATGCGTATTGCATTTGCAGCGTCTGGTTCTGTGTTCTCTTTTATTTGAATTTTGTAGGGTTTGTTAAACAGAAACCTGGGTTCAATTGCATCGTTGGCTACCTGCAGCAGAGGTAGCGCAGTGAGCGCTTCCTGCCATAGGCTCAACCTCAATTGGCCCACTCCTACTTCAGGGTTTACACCAGCCGTGCGCAATCGTACCATGGCCATTAACGCAACCTCCTTGACGTGCAAGTCCAGAGGGGTCAGACCAGTAATTAGTTCCATTGCTGCGGTTGGTGTTGTTCTCATGGCTCCTGTGATGTTCAGACAAGCCATTCGCTGTATTTGATATAATTTTTGGATGGCCGTTGCTTGTAGAACTTTCGGTCCCCATGCAATTGCTCCATACGTTAACATGGGTCTTATTATTGCAGTGTAGATCCAGGTGACCACACGGGGTGACAGACCCCATGTGCGTCCCACTGTCCTCCGACACTGTTCATAAGCCACATACGCTCTTTTTGCTCTGTTGTGTAGATGAGAGTTCCATGTTAGTTTCCTGTCGAGGGTAATACCAAGGTATTTCACCTCTTCCGAAAAGTTTAGTTTGCTTTTGAAGATTTCGGGAGGTTTCAAACCCGATAAACTTCTTTTCCTGGTGAAAAGGACCATCTCAGTCTTTCTGGGATTGATCGACAGTGAGTGTTCCTTACACCATTTTTCAATTAATTTAAGCCCATCCTGCGCTCTGTCGCACAGTGTGTTCACAAATTTGCCAGTCTGCAAGATAACTATGTCATCTGCGTATGCAATTGTGTAGAATCCATTGTTGTTGAGGTGATTAATCAGGGTGTCTAGGACTATGTTCCACAGAAGGGGTGATAAGACTCCTCCTTGTGGACATCCCCTCATGACCAGTCCTCTTACTGTGATGTCTTCTACATTGATACTTATTGCTCTACTAGAGAGCATCTTGAGTATCCATTCTCCTACTACCAGAGGTATATTCCTGGAGTTGAGTTGCTGGGTAATTGTTGGAAAGGTTGTTTTATCAAACGCTCCCTCGATATCTATGAATATACCCAGGGTGGATTCTTTGTTGTCCAATGTTGCATGATTACAAAGAGTGTCAGTTTGACAGTTTAAATAATCCGACCTTGAAGCGGGAGGATTATTCTGTCAAATTGACACGATTTGTTATTATACAGCAAATTTAAGATGTATAACCGTATATTTAATTTGAAGTACGTATTGTATTTGATACGATTATTTATTGAGTAAATATAAACAATTTATTAACTTAGATACAAATTGGTACAATGGAAATTACTATTCGAATCGATTCATTTTTGATAAACGTCAAAATTTGACGGTACTGTTAGTTTGTATATTGTTGTATATTCATGTCGATGTGGTTACTATGGAAATTAAAGTATTGTAAAATTTTCGATTGGTAGAGCTACTCTATGTATAATCAGGTATTATCCAAATTATACAAGGTAACTTAACTGAATTGATCGTTCTAATTGGTTGAAAATTATTGGAAAAAAATAATCGTCAAAATTGTATACGTCTTCGATTCGTGGACAACTAGGTAGTACTACAAGCAAATCAAGTGCGAACTATAATTTTAGTAGGTCTATTTTACTACCGACTCTACACCACCAACCGATCTATATAAAATTTAACTAGCAAAAAAGTCGACCATGTATACATGTATAATTTATAATAACACTTTATTTATTTTCCATTAAAATATAATCAGAAGTGACCTATGCCGTACTGCTCTAAGGAATATTTTTTTCGTTTTAGAGTTTTGAGCTTTTTAAAAATAATACAACAACAATAAAATATCTCTTTTCAACATTTTTTTATGTTTATAGGCCAAATAACCAGATTAACACATGAATCATCTCAGTTACAGATAATCACATATTAAAAAAAAGTGTTTTATTCTGGTATTACTTTGGAATATCCTCAATTTTTTATTTTATTTATGGGCATTCTATCGTTTGAACATTCCGGAACTCTGGTTGAAAACAATGTATCACTTATTTAAAACTTGAGTAGTGAATGACAAGGCCAATAAATTTTTGCGATATTGCTACGGTTCCTGGTTGATTTAAAGGTTGAAAAAATGCGATTAACTTTAAATTTGGAACACTATTTTTAATCTTTTAAGGGACTGGGAAATTATAATGTGTTATCCATTTCGATGTATTTTCTAGAGGGCGCCACAAAAGCTATGTTGTTGGTGTAACTGTACGATTAACTTATTTATCATTAAAACGGTATCCCTCATAACATATTATGATTTCCTAGGCACTAAAACCCCTATCTTCAAGTTTTTTACGTTTGTATAAAGGTCCCGAACAAAAATGTAATTATTGTGACTCAAAACTAACTATCAAGCACCTACTTGTTGAATGTCCCCAACTAACACAACAGCGACAACTGGGACTGGCACAACTCTCCAACAATGGATTATCTGATGTATTAGGAACCAACTGCAATTTACGTAGCCTGAAGACATTTCTTAAATTAATAAATGTTATAAATTCTTTATAAAATACCAAATGTAAGTATGTATACACCAAATATCGCTAATGACCCCTCGTGGTCGATGCACTATAATAAAAAAAAATCCGCTGAGGCACTTATAAAGTGGACAAATATTTCTATTTTCTTCTTAGGCCTTCCCTATTTTTTACATGCAGAAGTGCCTTTATTAAAGGAACAATTAAAAACGATGGTTGTCTAAAGAAATGGCTCTCAGTAAAGATAGTAATTATAATAAGTACTTTTAATATAATATAATATTATTAAGTAACTAAAAGCATC
>CAJUYH010009242.1:14181-27522 GCA_910591685.1 Galerucella tenella
ATTTTTCGAAATTATTGACTGTCAAAACCTCGTGAGACACCCGGTATTATAACGCGTTTATTTGAAGTAAACATAACGGTAAATTAACGCTGTTGTCTGATATGTATCAAATTTCGATACGTTAATGATATGATAAAGTAAGAGCAGTAAGAGAGACCGGTAAATTTGTGCTTAACCAAATGAACTAAATAGCGTACAAATAAAAATAACATAACCTTTAACACCTATTGAAGCGTATTCATGGGATCGCAATCATCATGTTAATCTTAAATGCTACCGTTATTATGTCATTGACTCGTTACGTATATCACACACAGTATTTATGCAAGGTCGAAAGGATAATACAAGTGTATACACTCAATTCATTCATGATTTAAATATTACAATTGTAAATTGAAAAACAATCAATCTAATAAATCATGTTTAATTTTGTTATGTTGTTAAATAATTTATAAAAAGGGACATTTCAGATGAATTTAAGCAAAATAAATAAAATATTCTACTATTTTTCAACCCTTTGTTGCAAATATTGTCTCAAAAGTCAAGTCAATGTCAAAGGCTTTCCATCGTATTTGTATTCATCTTAAAAATTGTGGCAGATACATTTCTGTACAAATTTTAATCGAAACCTTTTTTATAGGCCATACGGTTTTTGAGATAGAGAACGCAGAGTTTGTAGCCTCAGCCGTACGTACATTACCGCAAGGTGAATCCCTGTCTATTATACGTTTTTTTTACTTAACCATTCATTTAATATCCAACTTACTATTTAATAGGTGTGTAGAAATTTTGCAGGGGCTGTAACCCAAAAATCCTGAGCGGGATGTACATACACTGCCATAGAGAAAACCTCTCCAAAATTTAAAAAAAGGATCGTATATTTAAAAAGGGAAACCGTAGCATTATACAAATTGGACATTCAAGAACTGTACGTTTACCACAAAAATTAGTGGAAACATAAAATTGAATTGTTAAATTTTCAATTTGAAGTTATATTACAGTTTATAGAAATTTTTATTTTATAGATTTTTTCTTAAGTGGGTCGTGGAAAAAATATGCTGTTCGACTCGTGTGGATTGTCCATATCGCACTTGAACGAGTGAGCACTCCGTCTACGGAGTCGTGCTCAAACTTTGTCCTCGTGCAATATGGCCATCATATCCACACTAGTTGCACAAACTACTATTTCTATCAAAATATGCCCTTTTACATTTAAAAACAACCTGCCAAATGCCAAATCAATTTATCCATCCCTTTTAAAGTTATCGAATTAAAACATTCAAGTTTTCAAAATTTCAACACCCTGTATTTCGAAAAGTAAATGTGCTAGACCCCTTAATCCTCATGTCATTTTGATAACCGATGCTGTAAATAAACAAAAAAGATCAATCGCGCAAAAAAATTATGGAAATAATAGTAAAAATTTATCCGAACAAATTCAAGTAGATCACCAACACTGTGAATACCAGCTTTGCATAGAATTTTAATATAGCGTCGGTGGTTCAGTGGTAGAATGTTCGCCTTCCACGCGATTTCCGGCCGAAGCATATGAATCGCTGCTTCGTAAACGAGATTGAGACTCAGGAGAGAGCACACGCACGCAAGCAAGGCACATAACGAAGCAACGTAAAACAACTTAACGTAACATAATGTAACGTAACGGTCAGATCTTTTGCGTCGCGATCCCCGGTCGCTCAAACATAACCTGACGTAAAGAACTAAAGTTCCAAAAATAGCCTGTTTTTGCATTATATACATTAGCAGTGAAAACATGCCCAACGGCAGCCATGGAAGTGATTGTCAAACTCACACCACTACTTATGGTGGTGGAAAGTGGCAGAAAGAACAAGATACAGACTAAGTAGACAGGGAATCATTCAGAGAGCCACCTCCCCTGCACTTCTTAGAAATTAGATAACCTGGGACTTGCCACAAGATGGTGTAATGAAAAAGTATAACTTTTCAAAGAAATTAAGCAACAAGAAAATATTGGATCCAAATATCATTACCAGACTTGGGAAGAATGCTTTTCAATACAGACGACTTAAAAGCAATAATAGAAGGAAGTAGGAAGTGTACGGGTCAGGAACCATACTCAGAAAGGAAAATTCACGCCATAAGAAAGTGTGTTCAGCTAAATATTGATAAAGGATATAGATGGTAAAGAGTTATCATAATGTCGGAGAGTCAAGCAGCCATTAAAGCACTGAGCTCTCGTGTAATCAGTTCCAAGATGGTGTTGGAATGTCCAGTCAAACTCAATGAACTAGAGAACAATATAAGGTGACTATGAATTGTGATTTCCTGGACACACTGAATAGAAGGAAATTAAATAGCAGATGAACTTGGAAGAAAAAGGTAAATCCGAGAAAAAGAGGAGATCTGACTATTGGAAAAATCTAGTAGGACTTAGACAATCAAAAATTCTTCTGGGTGACTACAACCTGTTGAGATCAAATGGATTCATAAGTCAAAGTATAACTGAGCTAGAGAGTATTAACAAGGATCCTAAAGGGACATTGTCGCCTAAATGGGCACCTGAAAAAGCTCAAAATAGTGTAGGAAGAAGAATGCAGATTCTGTGGCATGGATGAAGAAGCTCTATCCTCATACTGGCGAACTGCACAGCAATTTAGATTCCTAGGGTAAAACACCTAGGAGATGGATAGAAGAGGGACATTCACCTAAGTTAAAGCATCCTAAGCTTTTTCCGGGAAATAGTACTAAAGGAGCTACTGTCTCTGAGACTCTCCTGATGACGAGCACAGTAGATCTCTCAGGTCTCAGTGAATGTCACCCCAATATACATTCATACAACATACTATTTAATACCTTATAAGTAATATAAACCAGAAGAAAAGGAGCACTCACTAAAATACAGCAGCTCTGTTTGATCTTGCCCCATAATGTAATATCTGATATTAACCAAGAAGATAGAACACCCAAATTCGTTGTATCAGAATGTTTACCGGATATTATTTAATCAATCAACCATCTAGAACATAATTTCCAATTTTCTGCTTATATTTTTCACTGACTGCGCTTACCAAAAATAAAATAAATGGATCAAGGAAATTGCTGATTCTGTTTACAACAGGAAACCCACTTTTACGCAATTATAATAAATCCAATTTCTAATGGGAAATAAATAAATATGGAAGTAATAATTTTGATGTAGTTTGTAATTTAAAACGTTGCAATTTCAATACAATTCAATAATTAAGATAAAAATTCAAATTCCATTCAAAATTGTTAAGTATCGAATGAAAATGTGGTTTAAAACTGATTTATGGAAATACATATTTAGAATTCATAACACAGATAATTTCCTTCAATTTAAATTGATTATGAAAGCTGCAACAATAGAGTAGTTGACAGTATGACACAACTTGCTTTTGTATAGTGCTCAATTATTATTAAGAATTGGAAAAATTAAGTTATTTGCCATGTGCTATTGAGCACAAGTCGAGCGCGTTTCGCCACACCTTGCAAAACATCATACAATGTGATTCAATAATTTCAATCCATATTTTTTCGCTTTCTAATTCATATTACGACAATAACCAATGTCTGCAATGGAAAAAGCAGTATTTTCAGCAAATATAATATGATTGTGTAAAACTTATATGTTACAAAATTATTGTTGTTCCAAAATATCAAATACATTGTTTTCGATACGAATTAGTTATTTATGTATTAAGAGCGAAAAGTGAGGAATTATTGTTCGAAAGCAAGGGTTAACGAGCGACGCGAAGCAGCGAGCGTTAATTGCTTGAGAACAATAATTCCACTTTTAGCTCGCAATACATATAACATTTTTTCTACAATCACTTGAATATATATTATAACTTATAAAATTGATAAATTCATACTTCTTATTTCAAGGACCTGTCAAATAAAATTCTAAACGTATGATTATTATTGTCAATACTGTCAATGTAGTTCTTCTTATTCTACAATTAGAAAGGCCTCAGCTAGCAGAGCCATCCGGCCAGTATATGCAAAATATTCAGAATGAGGCACAACAATTAAGCACAAAAACACACAAAAAATTAATACGGTAACATCGCAATCACACTAATTAATTATTTAAAACATTAAGAACTTAACAAAACAGCGATTTATTAGATGGTAAAAGATTTTCGGAAGACAAAAACACTTCCTAGCTAGGTTGCTCTATGATGTCACTGTCACTGTCAATACAATTATGTTTGTAGTATCGGTTGTTACGGGCAACGAGCGTTTTGCAATTTTTTACGCTCGGCGAGCGTAAAGTAATTCTCCACAGGAAACGTCAACTTTTTATTGTATATGGCAAGAGAAAAAGCCTACTTTTCAATGTGATTGTGGAAAAAATATATTTTGATCATATTTTGAGTTTACAGCTCAAGCAAAACAGATCGAAAGTGTCTCGACTGTGAGTATTTGGCAGCGCTCGCTTATCTGTGGATAGTACATCTGATTTATTCAAAATAAGTAAAATACTACCCATGGATTGGAGTTAGATGCTTGTTCCTTGTCGCGGCATATTATTAATCAACTCCAACATAAACTCGGTCATGTTTCTAGAAATAACTACCTGGTTTAATGACTGTTCTTACACTTCGATATTATACTAAAGTATTTAAATTATGTTAAAGTTACTGGTAAAACATACCCATTGATAATTTAAAGTTTTTTCTATTAATTAACGTATAAATTATTATCAATTTATTCTTGATTCGGCTTTTTTATCATCAGATCCTTAAGATTGATATACTGAAATTTGAATTAAGAATTTACAATAAATTATTCCTCAGTAGCTGAGTATTTTGTTAATAAGATTTAGTTCGAGAAGTGTATCTTTGGAATTCCTGGTTAATGTGTAAGAAAAACGCTGTTATAGCAGGAAACGAATTCAATAGAATAAGTGGAATCGTATAAGTATTACTTCTTGAATAAAGTCACCTCCTTCTGTCTAGAGCAAATAGCATCTAATATATTATTTATAGGTGTGAATAAATGTATGAACTCCGTTCATACATATATTGAAGCGACTAAATGTTATTATCGTACATGTAGTTTTGAATTCTTGCGTTCGCATCACTTGAGGGGTTATTTTGACCAGCCTATTATTTATTGTAGCTTGCGTTATTCACAATAATTACGCTATTTAAAGATATGTTTGGAATAAACTTTTTTTGAATCCATTTTCTTCTGCTTTAGGACTTTGTCTTACTCATAAAACTGACTTTTTTTTGTTATAGAGATCTTCTATAACCTATCCATTGCAACGTCATACTATTTTTGGTCTTGTCAATTATTTGTTATAGATAATTATATCCACTGCCAATATTTAAGTAATAATAACAATTTTTTTTCTCCCAACTAAATCTGATATGTTTAAACAAAGTATTCAGCGTAGAGAACCAGTTTCATGTCTATAATTATCAAATTATTCTCGGTGTTGCTTTTTATCACACGTTCCATAATAATATCAGGTTTGCAAAATAGTAATTATTTTATATCCTTGCGATAACAACCCTCTATATGTTAATTGATCACTTTACCGCCCAGTAGTTATTTATTGAAAATATCAAATTATCTTTGATACATAGCCTTATTAGGAGGGTGTTATTGAAAGCATAAATGGTTGGTAATTTTTACAAAGGAAAAAACATTGGTGATACAATCAGAAAATTATTTTAAACCGCATTTACTCGAAGAAATAAAAAGTGTAAAGCCTGAAAATTAAATAAAACTTTACCTACATCATAATTTAGTATAAAAGAGAACAACTGAGTTCTGATAATCGAAAAATCAGATACTTACATTAACTCTTGTAACTTATATTGTTGTTAATTCTTCAGAACCGATTAAATTTTGATTTCAGTTCGTTATACATAACAATTAAGTAACTAGATTTTAAATATATGAAAAAATGAATTGAGGTTGGACGTAAACAACTTTGAAAACGTTCCCTAAAGTTATATTTAAATTTAAATAAATGAAGCACAAAGTGGTAAAACAATCAACCCTTTATATCCGGACTTATTTTCCACTTAAAATCCCATTACTCTTCCGAAAGTCATTATCATCAATAGAGAGTTTTTGGAAACACGAATTTACTGCCTTGCAGTAATTGTGATGACCTTAAATAAATAGTGCTCGACCTTGAAACAGACTTAAAATTTGGAGTTATTGTAACATGAAACTCTATAATGACATTATATTAAGGTAGGTACATTGTTTTTAAAAATGTAACCTTACTTCTTTTAAGTACATACGTTTTTATCTTCATTAGAAAATATTTATTATTATCATTTTATATTCATTTAATCCAGAAGCAAGTGTCAATGATGTTTTAAAGTTCTATCAGAAAACTTTTTTAAAACTGTGAGTTCAAGATTCTTCCGAATAATTTCCCTTCTATTTTCATTTTGCATGGGGTAATATGCTAGGAATTCTTTTAATAATGCAATGTCATCGTTGTAAGTAAATCTTAATCTTCTAAATTTTTCAACACGAGTTTCTGAACTGGAAACGTTCATCTTATTTCTTATTTGTCGGGGGGAGAACGGATAACTTAAAACTGTGAAAAAAGCTAGGTTGTGTTCAGTCCATAGAGTAATAAATAACTCTATGGTCCAGTCTAGTTGTGTCACAGATGACAAAGATAACCTACAAATTGTGACATATGAATATGGAACATGAAATAAAGTCGGGATAGTGCACTGCTGTAATCGCGCACAAATAAGGACAAGCACTAACCTTAATAATGTTTCCCTTATTTAAAACATCAATTGCGCATGCGTATATGTCACTATAAGGGCAGCACTATTACTGCTTGACCTTATAAAAGTTCCAATAACTCTCTATTCTGTGCTTGACCTATTACTTTAATAAATTATAATTAAAAAAGACTTAAGAATACGCTTTAGAGGTAATCGAACTAAAACGTGAAAAATAATTTTTAATATCACTATGGTAATAGCTCGATATCAATTGTTATAATTTCTCACTAGTTCTATTACGAAATGCAGAGAGTACAAAGCACCCCACGCTTTTACCACATTAATTTCCCAGTTTATCACTTCATTCCTAAATAAAGAATTATTTTTTACTTTTTCGTTCGATTACCTATAAAGCATCTTTTTAAATTTTGTATTAACTATAATTCATTTTTTAGTTTTTAGTACGATTTGTTTGTTTGTTGTGTTTATTCTGTGATTTAACGTCGGTCTATTTCTGCGAATGAAGCTAATCTCAGACGCCGGGAGCACTCTACCCCTAACCGGAAATTTTTCCGAGCCCACTAGTACTCCAACCAGTGGTATAGAGTTCTTTATCTAGTCCAACATCCATGGTCTCGAGACCTCGGTTTTACGTCTCCTCCGAAAGACATGCCAGAGAGCTGTGACATGCTACTCCGCTGCAGGTTGTATGGACTATACAATGGTCATCCCCAGTGGTAACCCATCCAAGTACTCACCGCGCTCGAAACTGCTTCACTTTAATCATCGCATCAGAGGTGTTCCATTACAGTGCTGGATCGACGCCCACATTTTTTAAACAATCACACACCTATTTTTCGAGTGAATATTGGGTGCTGATAATAAATAGGTCACATGACTCGAATTAATAAGAATTATATTGAAGGTCTTTCATATACAAATGTCACAATATAACAAATAAAAACTATCACTGTTTCCAGGATTCGAACCCTACTACTACTACTACTATTAAACGTGCAGGCGAGCCTTGTCCTGGACAACTCAAGCCAAGGTTCCGGCACTGAGGCCACTGGCGGGCCCATTGTGCCATTCCTGCTACCTAGACATCCATGAAGCCGAGCCCTTCAATAAAGGCCACAACCTTTTCAATGGATGTCTGCTTGTGTCTCCAGGGGCCATAACAGGAACTCCGAAGATTCGCCTGCGTAGTACAGCCCAGTGTGGACACTCTAAGAGAACATGGACTGACGTTTCGTCAGTCATGCCGCAACCCCTACATAGGGAACTTTCCTCTACTCCTAAGTTGTGGAGGTGTTTCCTCATACAGCAGTGCCCTGTTAGGAGTCCTGCTATCTTCCTTAGCCTACTCCTTGGTAGTTCAGTAGCTGCCCTGGCGTGTCCATCAGTCCATCCCTTCAGTAGAAGTTTGGATTGTCTAGGACCCTGCAGAGCATTCCAATGAGCGAGGTGCTGATTCCTCAGCCACTTCTTCGTCTCCTTGCGTATTTTTTGCTTTGTTAGGCACAGGGTCTGGCCCGGGCCGCAGAAAGGAGCTGCCGCCCCTTCCGCAGCCAGGGCATCCGTCATCTCGTTGCCTTCAAAACCAGAGTGGGCTCGAATCCATTCTAGCCGCACCACGTTCCGCCTTGCAAGATTAGCAAGTCGTTCTCGACATTCGTTAGCAAGTCCTGTGTTGCTGGTATACCCACTCAGGGCTTTAATTGCTGCCTGACTGTCGGAGTATATGGTTATGCGTCGATCCACATAACCTCTGTCTAGGTTTATCTGCGCACATTCCAAGATAGCATATATCTCGGCCTGATATGCAGATACACCATCACCCAATGGTACACAAACTTGTGTTCTTGGGTTCCTGGAGTAAATTCCAGCCCCTGCTCTATCACCGGAGCATGAGCCATCTGTGTACCAGACGGTCCCATTAGGCTGTGTATTCCCCTCTTTTTCCCAGGACTCTCTATCCCGGATCATGGCCCTGTATGGGGTAGCGAAGTAGTACTTACGCAGGCATTCATCAGCCGCTCGAGCCAGAACTGGAATATCTTCCAGGAGCCGGAGCTTCTTGACGTGCCTGCACTCTTCCCCCCTTCGCACGTATCCCAGCCGTTTCAAGCGCAGGAAGGCCCTCCCCGCCTCAGCCTCGATCACATGGTGGAGAGGCCGAAGACCAAGGATCACTTCCGTCGAACAGTTGGTGTAGTTCTCATGCAGCCAGTTGCCCCCAAACTGACCACCCTTTGAAGGCGTGCCAGTTGCGATCTAGCCGTGACCAAGGTTACCCTCGGCCACCAGACCAGAGCCGCATATGTGAGCATAGGCAGCATAATCACTCTATAGAACCATATGATCGTTTTAGTGGTCAGTCCCCAGCTCGGACCAATGACTCTCCTACAGGCCCAATACGTGTTTGTCACCTTGCTTAAGCGACTATCAAGATGAGCCCTCCATGTCAGTGATTTATCAAGGATCACTCCTAGATACTTCACCTGTTCAACCACCGGCAGTGGTACTCCATCAAGATTTAGACCCTCAGGTCTTATACCTCTCTTTTTGGTGAAAGCAACTATCTCAGCCTTGGCAGGATTAACTGCAAGTCCGTGTTCGTTACACCACCCATGTACCCTATTCAGAGCCCTTTGCATGAGGTCCCTGAGAACGGTAATGTGCCTTTCAACAACAAGGACAACGATATCATCGGCATACCCAATCGTTAGATAGCCCATTCGAATCCTACGCCTATAATTCATAATAATTTTCGCATCCTAACCTCTATATCACTCGGCTAAGATGACATGATGTATGCTAAACCTAAAAAATTACGTTTTATCACATAATTAGAGGAATTAATAATTATTATTTTCAATTAATTGAAATTATTGTCTTGTCATCGGTCCTTGTGTGCAAAATTTCGCATTAATCTGAGCGTTTAAAGGGAGTTAAATAGAGTTTAAAGGCTGCGTTACAAACAAACAAACATGCAAGTGAAGCACTGAAACCGATAACTCATGCTTTCTGTTCCGTAGATATTTACAACAACTTGTACCATAGTATTTGCATGTAGTAAAAGTATGTAAAGTATATTTTTGTGTTTATGAATGTATCAAATCCTGAAGTTCTCGCAAATTCATCAAATTAGTAGTAATGTGTTTTATTATCTGGTGTGAAAAAGCTTAATAAAGTTTTGCGATGCGTGATAAATATGTGAGTGTTTGATAATGTTTCTTTAATCTCAAATTACATGCATTATCATTCAAATTAAATTTGATAATAATAATATTTCAGTTTACATTTGACTGAGAGGTAAATGAACTTTATTTATAGATATAGAATTTGTTGGCGAAAATTTGAAATTATCTATAATGATAATGAAAGTTTTGCTTTTCAATCCACGTAGATGATGACACTACATTTATATTTGAATGTATTTCATTCAATTAAAAGCTTTTCACAACGGAGTGTAAGGCATATGAAGATTAGTGTTTCGATTAGGCGCAACTTTATTTGTTATTTGCGAAAAAAATTTCTTAACTAATTATTTATCTTGGAATTTCTTCAAGCTTTTATAGTCCAATTAATCATCCTCTCACTTCCATTCCATCTAGCTCGCGACAAAATATTAATTAGACTAAATTAAATAGTTAAAGCAAGAATTTCGTATATTGCCACCTTTGGAAGTCTTCAACTGATCTTAGCCTCATCATTTCTCTGGTCTTTGACTTATTACTTTCTCAAGACAATTCTGGTGGCCACTCCTAATGGTATTTCCAATTATAGGTATGGAATATTAATCATGGTCTTCAACGGAACGTCTTAAATGATTTTTTTATGACCATTCAGCATTGCTTTAGGCTTATTTATTCGTCACTGTTATTCCTAAACATACACTGCTGCTTTTTGTACGGTCTATTTTGATTGATTTTTTACCACCATACCAACTCATGCATATGGTTGCTCATGACACAATCTTTTATGCTAGGTGGGAGAGGGATAGGATTGTGAAAAGGGTGTCTGTGTATTTTAAAGCCATGATAACTGTGGAGGCCTTGAATAACTCTTGACCTCTTTACCGGCAAAGTTTAATATGTCAGTAAAAGCTGCAATGTATGATCTGGCAAAAAGGAGCAGAAGGATGCGAAAGCAGAGCAGGGGCCTTTTAGACCGTTATGCTTCAGGGGTAAGCTGGTTCAGAGCCGTAGGATGAAGTGGCGCATTTTTGGATATTTGAGTTGAAATACGTGGGTGTGGGGGAGTCGAGGGCAAGTAAAAAATAAGTAGAAAATTGAGGTTGCGATATTAACTACCTAATTGTTGTCAGTCTCAGTGGCGATTATGTGTACATTATGATTATTTGTTTGAAATATAAGTTTAGATGTTGTTTATAATTTTTAGGTTGAAAATAATCACTATGTATACCTACTTTTAAATGCATAGAGGAAAGGAAACTATGTAAGCTGAAAATAACGACATTAAACTGAAGTGTGGGTTAAAGATCTCATATTGTTGTAGTTTTATCGTTAATTTCATAGGTTTCATACTCCATATGTGAACAATTAAAACGATAATATATTGCATGGTTTAGTGAATTATTGTTATTGAAATACCTTTCTACATGTTCTTTTTTCTTTTATTTTTTTGGGAAAACACAATAATGTTTTTTATTTTTTATTTCGACGTTTCGGTAGCGTTCCAGCTACCGTTGTCAAAATTAACTAGTAATGAAATAAAAAATAAAAAACATTATTGTGGTTTGATTCCCAAAAAAATAAAAGAACGAAGAATAAGTAATGCCACAAGGAACGCACAGAAGAAACCTTTCTACATGGTAAACTAACATTTAATTAATATAAACCAACTTGTCCGCTAAAACAATTTATTATATAAACGAATGAATATTGATCGATTAAAAATTTCCTTTATATTATTCAACTTTTTTGGAATCACAACTAGCATTAAGAAAATTTGAAAGCACCATTATTTATCATTTAATCAGCCATTACATGTAACATATTTCTTCTATTTTTCATATTCTTCTAGTTCCGTGTGGAAGCAAATTACTACAATTAGATAATTCCGTTATCTCACTATCTTTAAATGTTTCCATACTTCTTTTCACTGGTCCAATAATCCTCTTCATGCCTTGATGCTATGTTTTTTAACTTTTCGGTGGCTCTACTCAATCTTGGAAACAAATAAATCAAAATTATCAAATTTATTAAATAAAGACTCCAATGTCTTGCAGCACATCAAATTTTAAGTAAGATGCGAGTAGTTTACACAGTTCAAGAAAATCTGGTTTAGGTCACTTCTTACAAAGCACAGTGAACAATTATCACAATTAACGACTTGCATTTTAAATAAATGCAGGATAACACGCATCACCAAATTATTGGTGTTCTCTTGAGTAATAAATTAAGATTGATGTACTATGTGGCTGTTTGATTATTATTTGATTATCTTCAATGATACAATGCATAAAGTAACACCTAAATTTATTATTAGCTTCATATACACAGTAATGTGAAACAATTCCAAAAGAGATCGATTGACATTATTGAATTGACAGCCAAATCGTAAACCAAGGTGGAATGGTACAAGAAAAAATAAACTATTGCCATTATAGTTTACTATTCACCTTTTGAAATAGTAGACTAATTTCCAAATATTATTTATAAATTACTTCCTCTAGATCTTTTAGTTTTTTTAAGACGAAACTTAAAGCGGATGTTAGCAAATTTTGTTATAATTTCTGACGGTTTAAAGCCCATTACATATTCTATTATTAATTTGTTTACAAACACCAATTTTACAATTTTACAACTCTAGAGAATCCTCATTCATCACAATTTTATAGCGCAACTGGATTCCACAAATATTTTGCAATCGAATTACACAAATAATTTAAAAATTACTGTTACACGTTATTTAATTTAATGATTAAACGAGTCAACAAAAATTTATTAAGACATGCATAACTTAGCATCTTGATAAATACATATTTTACTAATACTGAATATCAATTTATTATCAGTGATAATATAGGTAAATATGTTTTTATAAACATTTCAATTTTGGATAAATTATCCTGACAGCTCTGAAGATTATGATGATAATCAATTTTTTTCATAATCAATTTGGACAGCCTCGATAGTTACATAGAAAAAAGTGTAGACTGATTAAAAAAATTTGTTTGGACATTTTAAACTCTAAATTAATTGACCAGCTTTTAATTGATAAATGTTAACAGTTTGCGCTTTGCATATTGTTTTATAATGCTACTAAAAAATTGAAAAAATCTAATATTAACTTTTCCTTGCTCATCAAGGTACAGAGTGTTCGTTATTCGTTGCATGTCCAGTTGTAACAGAATATCTCAAAGTCACTGATATTTTTCATTAGATTCCGATTAAGATTGTGAATTAAAATTAACAGAATTTAAAATTTTTCGCGAGAATAAAGGTTATTGGACACTTATTTCAAGAGCATATTAATCATTTTCAATGTCCATCAAGTCTCCGTGAGAGGTTTATTGATACAAACAACAACATGGTTAACTACAACCTGCGAGATCTTAATAATAGGGTCAGATGACCTTGTGCGATATTTGCAAGCA